>VUJU01003075.1:0-27309 GCA_009835225.1 Aphis craccivora | reverse complement strand
TATTAAAAATAGAACCAGGCATGCAACGGGACACACATCGTCCGCGATCCGACGCAGTCGGATTGCCTACGTGGTGGTTTTAATTGCATCATGTGATGACTGATAGCTAGACACTCAATTACCATTTTATTTATTCGACTCTAATACTTTTTTTAGTGTATGATTTCTTTTCTAGACACCCGATTACCATTTCCAACCGAATTCCCGGTAAAACGATTTTCACTCGACCCCTCGAAGGTTAGGTTAACTAAAATTGTGACTACTAGACTTTTTTACGATATTTTCTTTACAGTCCCGACTCCGACCTAGGATATTCACTTAGACTGAATTTCACAGCAGAGCGAGGCACACTTACACCGAGGCACACCGGCCGCTAGTGCCTATAATAAAATATTATGATATAGCAGGTACTTACGTAAAGTATGAAGTTAAAAATAACAATTGTCAACATATTATAAGTTGTTGAATATATTATACGTGTTAACAAATAATTACACATCATAAAACAATATATTATTGGATACTAAATACATTAGTAAAATGATATATTATGCATAGTTTATGATTACTTTACACTTATTATATTATGAAATGACGCCCTGTGAAAAGTGAATATCAACACGTATCTATATAAATAGCAAGCATTACCTATAATTAAATAAACAACAAAATGCAAGTCATAATTTATTACAGAACGTGGTCGTGTACTCGTGTTCATTACAACGATTGCTAAGATAAAGTTTACACTCGATGGAAAATAAAAATCGGTTCCTCGTCTACGTATTCTCCATCTTTGCTATGTAATTATTTCTGTATATACAGGGTGCGAACAGCACCAAATCTACGTGCTTGTGAGTTCAGCGTATGACGCATTACACTTCCACTGTCGGAAAGAAAAGAGAAAATATTGCTTTCCGCAAATCAATTAACAACATTATTTTTGGCTATATAAAACATAAAAATACATTTTTTATTGGTATATTTATCAAAATATCGTACAAACGTAAATTGGAAAACTCAATATTTGTTTCTAGATACCTACGCATTAATAATTGTATTACAAAAACATAGATTTTGTGAAAAAATTTTTCTTTGCGGGTAAGCTTTAAATAAAAACTGTACCGTCTGTACCTACTATATTAAAATAATTATATGTTCAATGACATACTTTTATATAATTACGTATATTGGTTATGGCCCACCCCTATATAAATTATCAATAAATCTACAACTAGCAACTTACGTTAAAAAAAACGTATACATTTTTTTCTATCAATTAATATTATAGCATTTTTAACATTGACCCAACTGCATTTAGACTTATGTGAAACGGTTAGCCGTGAACCATCAACTGTTTTAATCTCTCAAATTAAGTCGATATACTATATATAATATTACCGTAAGGTTTAAATCTATTTAAATCTACGAATTTCGGAAAAGATTCTCGATCGGGCCGCCGAACTGTCATGCGGAAATAATAAAACGGAACATAAATGAAGCCGACGAGATTATTATACTATTGCAAAAACACCGTCAACTTGACGACAATCGCATCGCCGGCCGCGTAACGCCTGTACGTCAGCACGTCGTGCCTGAACTCCATGGACGCGCAGACGGTTTCCGTGGTGGCGGCGCACCGGACGTCGTCCCAGACCCGGGACACGATGTCTTCCGGTCCGATGTCTGTCTGGTCGAGCACGCTGAGCCGGAGCCGGTACGCGAACGGCCACCTGAGCTGTGCGTCGTACTCGCCGGAGGCCGACACGGCGGCCACGCGGACGGTGCGGGTCCTCACGTCCGAGTGGACGGACAGGGATATCCGGTAACTGCGGGGTGACACGTAAAACGGCGGGCTGCGGGCCAGTCCGTCCGCGGCGCCAAACGACAGCCGCCAGAACGCGTCCACGCGCCAGTAGTAGACGAATGCGGCGGTGGTCGGTGCCCGCGGACGTCCGCTTCCGGTGGGACCGTCCTCGGTGGTAGACACTGTGCCGTTGTACGTGCCGATCTCCCGAAGTCTCTTGGTGTCCACCGGCCCGGCATCGCCGTCACCCACTGCGGGCTTACTACGGAAACACACAAAATATATCGTATTTATCGAATTATATATCGCGAATGATAATAATAATTTTATTATACGATAAAGGCGACGCCGATCCTACAGGATGTGTAATCGGGGGATTGGGGAGTCGTCGATTAATAAATGGATCATCGGAGTTTATGATGATGTGTTAAAAATGGTTGACATCAGAATAATGATATAATGTTTTCCGTATTGAATATTAACAGCTGTCGAGTTGTAACGTAGGTACGTCATTTTTATATTTAATACTCTCTATACCTACATAACGATTCTATACTTTTATTATTGAAAATATGACGTGTTGATGTGGTATTATTATATATAGCCGTATTTCAGTGTCCTGCCCTTCATGCGTACTATACGTCTATACCTAAAACATAAAAAACTATTCCAATTTTATCGGTAAATTTCCTGTCATCTTTTTCGGTATGTTTTACGAGTCTCCAAATATATACGGTAGAGATAGGTATCATGACGCTAAACCGTTAAAGTAACAGCGCAGATATCGTAAAAACCGTTGTGCAATATTAATGTATAAACTGAGGTCTGAGATAACAAACGCGTATGTTGTGTTGTGGGTAAAAAATATGAGTTTGATTGTAATTTATATCGACTTTTAAAATTATTGTTATACGCGATATGAGTGTCCATACAATTGGCCTAAGTAAATAATTAAATTTACTTATTTACCTATAAATTTATATTTTTTTCAATGTTTAATACTTTTAATGTACCTTATGATTTGCCCGCTCAATAAAACGCGTTCTATATGAAACAATCGTTGTTTTATGTTTTCTGCGTCTGCTGTTAATAAAGTTTCGATACGATGAAGCCTCACGTTCGTCTCGTCTGAAATTATAATTGCAATAATAATACATCGATATTAAACTTTAATCGTTACTCGTTAGTTATAATTATGTCATTATAATTTTAAATGAATCTACACAAAAGTACATAAAATACAAATTAATATTATAAGTACATTTTAATTCAATTTCTGAGCTATAACATATATTATACGTAGATTACTAAAGCATGTACTATGTAGTATTGTTTTTTATATCATTAAAAACAAATGGTTATTAATATATTAATAAAATAAACATTTTTCATATGAAGGTCTGCAACCTTCGCGCTTAAATATCATATAGTGTAAGGCAATCAGGCAATGCAAGAAACTAACTTTGAAAAAAAAAATTAACCTCATGTATTAGATATTATTATGTTTTCTGTTGAATGTCGAAAGAGAATATTTTAAAACACTTTCGAATATAAGTAAGAGAATCGTTTATACTTTTTAGTAAAAAACACAGATTAGCCTTACCGCATGAATAATAAATTATACTTATAATATTCGTATGTTGTAATTCATTTTGTTTAACGTCAAACGTAGCTCGGAAATTAGATTACTGCAGTAATTACTATTTTAATTACGAGTATAATTAAATACGTGCTAGGCTGATCCAATAATATGATACTCATTAGGTTTATTATCACTGCGTTGTAACCCCGCGTCGGTGTTATAGACTTAGGTGTCGTCAATATTATTTTATCAAATTAAATGAAAACATATTGATAATTGGTCTTGACTTTCCTACGAATAGCAACTACATTTTAAGTATGATAGAAAATAATACATCATATAATTATGATGAATAATAATTAGGTACCACGTAAGTTATATAATAATAATTAATAAATTATAAATAATATCGTCGTTTGGACGTTGTGGTATCGGAATTACCTATATTATTATTTGTGATACAAATTATAGAGGTTTATGTATTATACTTATGTTGCAAATGCCGTGACAAAACCGCGAAAACTTTCCCTCGGCGGTGGCCACGATACGGTCGGTGATGACTTTGCACGACGTGTACTGCACATCGATAGCGCCGTCCGACGTGAAGTTTTCTGGAAGTCCGTTCAAGAATGAGACGTTCTGTTGGGCTACGACCGCGACGGTCTTCAATAAAAAACCGATGGTGAATCCTACGATGGTGGCAATGATCATTGCGACGATCTTTTTAAATCTTCCGAACGTGTTATAATATGTAAACGTGCTGTATTATATTTTAATACAGATTATAGGTAATCTACTTGTAACTTATATTATATTAATATTATATAACTGTTGTTGGCGTGACAGTGCGGCCGTGAACTGCGCCGGTTGCAGAGTAATAACTGTCGATGGCATATAACATAGCAGTAGGTACTCGTGAATTGTGTCGGTTCAGGACTTAACGAGAAACAAAAAATCTCACCAAAAAAAAAAAAAAAAATCTATTTCTACTTCGTTACGAGTTCGGTGCACAAGTGCATAATAATATACCACACGTGTATAAGCGATATAGGGCCGTTCCTAATTTATTACATGGTTATAGATAGTAATGAAGCTACATACACGTATTATATATGATAGTATAATGTTCGTACATAGGACTGGGCAGACGATTTTATTTTATGCACACCACGTCCATCAATGTGGTAAAAATAATTCACAATACGCGTTAAACACTTGTGAGCTGCCCTGTAATAACATCCGTCTTGCAGAGACGGTATAGGTACCTATATAACATATTATATAACAGCCATAACAGTGTGCGGCGGGAAACGTATAGAGCGCGGAATATAAAGAGAAAAAACTTTTACGATATTGTAATTCTTCCGCACATAGACACATATATAATATACCTATATGTGTACAAAACTGCGGCGTTTTTAAAATATTAACGAACAGTATTTTCGTGTGTACTATATATAGACCTCACAGTATCGTATATTGAAACATTTGAAACGATATCGTGTGTGTCCCGTAGTGTATCTCGTAACTCGTAAAAATTAAAAATCTTTTTTTAAGAATGCTTGTTTTACGCTATATATCGTGCGTGCGGACCCTACAGACATCAGACATTATAATAGTGCGTTCACCCAATCATAGGTATATATAATATGTGTGATTATACGACGCTGTAATGTGTTTGCTGGGAATTTAATCAATGCGTTAAAAATGAAAGACCGTAACTTTATTTCAATGGATCTGTTATATATTTTACTCTAGTTTTGTACAAGTACAACTTATTTGAATACGGTTTCTCGATACCTGCAAATTTTGTAAAATCAATTATAATAGTATATACACGTGAACGATCCTATAGACGTATAGTGGCGTCCAATAGTTATAAATTATCATCGGACAAGATCACGATTATATGCGATTGTATGATAATATATTGTTTATTTTATGTCAATGTGGTGTAATCAGACGTTTTACATCTATAAAATTGTTCACAGAACAATAAAACGTGAGTGATTAAGCATATAAGCTTTTACAGATACTATCACAAAACTGTGTATATTTCATATTGAAGAATTAATTTACTTAGCATTTTGTCATAAAAACTAATGCAATTTTCACCCAAAAATTTCATGAGTAAAAACCACTGTAATATTGAATAATTAGTTATTTTGTATAGAAATCTCAACTACCTTCTTTATGGCTATATACGTACCATAATGTATTTTTATTTTTTAACAAATTTGACAGTTGAATCACATATGTGACAGAAAGATTATTTTTTTGATTTTGTGCAGTGTAGTTTTACACTTTTTTACTTACAATTTTTTTTTAGAAAATTTAGGAACCCACTTTCGATTTGGTCTGTTTTCGATGGGTAGAAAAAATGTCGAAGTATGAATATAAATCGAAAATACTGTTTAATGGTATGGTAAAAACCAACACCCTTACTCTGTGATTGACACTCCCTTTGTAAAATAAACAAACATTTAAAAACATTTAACCAGTTACAATTGGTTTTCCATTCCCACGCACATGTCGCATTAGATGAACTCCTCTCCAGATTATTACCCCGTAGACGCTCCTTCTCCACACTTTGTCTTTTCGATGTTAATCTACAAAGACAATGTTATATATTTCCATATCGGTATGTTATTACAATACCTTACACAACATATTATTACGACACAAATTATACAACAACATTAATTACAACAGTGCGGCACTCTGGTGAAACAGACTATAGGTAGGTGGGTACTTACAACAGTTTTAAAAAGTACCGGCTATACTCAATTTTAAAATTGAACTTTATACTCAATACGTTCAACTGGTTAGAAGTGTAGGAATTGAACTGCAGATTTTTATAATTTCACCTAATATATAGTTAATAAAATAAAATATAATTTATACTATTTTATTTAGTTAATAGGTACCGATAACATCATTATGACGCAAATCGCGAACGATCAAACTTATTTCCTATTAAACGTGCCCACGAATATAATTAATACTATTAATGATGTTGTATGATATTATAATAATAAATATAACATATATATTATATATATTATATAGGTATAGTATATTAAATAATGTAATAATGATACCTCAAAATATGGTTAAAAATATTATTTAGAAAAAAATAACATTAATTAATATAATTCAGGTGCTTTGTCTTAAAAAAGTTAATCAATCGACAAAGAGTTTTAAATGATTAAATTGAATAAAAAAAAATTATAATATTAATAATGTATAATGGCTAGGTATATATATGTATGCCGTATTATGTTTACAATTTCCGGACAACGCGATTTTATCTGCTTAATTAATTAGTATTTATCAAGCAAATACTGAAAAAATAAAACAACAAAAAATGATGTATATTAATATGTTCAATTTTGTTATATAATATTATACACAGCACCTACTACTTATTAATTATTATAGGTTCGCGTTATCGATGAACTCATTAAACGATCGACCTACTAATCTATAAATCTTTAGCAATATATACTGCGGCTGCAATTATTATATACTTGAAATAAAGTGTTGCGATTTGAACTCTAAATCGAACATGTTACATTGAGCGTTGGATATCATAATACATTGTATTATAAATTGTTCATATTAGTTGTGAGTAACGATTAATCAATCATTACAATATTGATGATAACGTAAAGTCAATTGGATATTGGCGCAAGTATAAAAACCTTTGAATATTAACATAATAATAATAATATTATTGTTAAGCGCGCAACGACCCAAATTAACAATAATAACACAATAATATTGAACGCCGCGATGGTAATTAACCGGAACCCGTCTTTTTTGCGATAAATCAATCGACCGAATTCGCATACATTGCACGAATTATGAATATGTATTATAATATTAATAAAGACAATACATTAATACATATAAAATATATGCATAGTAAAATACTTAACTAAATCGATTTAAATATATTTATGTATTCAATTACCTATTGTTGTTTGTTAATTTATTTGTTGATATTAATTATTATCGGCCACTGACGGCTATGTACAGTAGGCAAACTTAAATATTAATATTATCATACAACACAACGGTTGATGATGATGATGACGATGACCACGTGTGTTCAGTACTACTCAGTAGTGTCATATATTATGTATATTATTATTATACCTACACTGCGTGTCGTATTAGTCGTCGTATTTTTAATTTCCTGCAGCAGGAGCGTCGTATAGTAAAAGCATAATTTTAGTTTCAAAGAAACTATAGCTGGCTATAGGAGTAGCGCGTGAAGTGACGTGCAGGACGTGGGGTCGCTGTGAGCAAAGCGGAGGTGACTCGATTTAGCCGACTGCAGCTGTAGTGCTTGTGCACAAACTGAACAAACATAATATCACTATTATTATAGGTACACATAAAACATAATTTTCTTAAACATAATATAACACTATATGGCGGTGTCGTGTCTTAAATAGGAATTCGATAACTTTGTCGATGATGATAAATTATTGATAATAATAATAATATGTATATGTTAAATACGAGTACATCGTTTAAAGTTATAATTTTATTATTGCACCACGACACAACGTCCCACCACAAGACCGCTACCTATATGTATATCGGATTCCATATAATAATATTATTCCATAGTAATATAATATATTATAGCAGTGACCCCGCACGCCGCACACACATATATAAACATCTAAAAGTCCAAACGCGTGGACTGCAGTGGAAAGTAAAAATTTCATCGACACAATATAATATAGTTGTCTGTAATAAATCTGTTTTTTATAATTCGTTAATTTATAATCGTTTATCTTTCTCGGTTTCTTTTAATTATACCAAAATATAATATATTATTATACAGCTATATTAAAAACTGTAAACATTTTCTGAGTTATTAAGTCGTTATTTACATTTTACTGTAGCCAAGTTTATGTTTTTATGGTATTTATTGTATTAGAATTATTAATAATTTATGTCACTTGATGGATATTCCGATGATTTTTTATGCATACATTTGCATAACTATTCCATAATACGTGGGAAAATATTTTTATTTTCGTAGGTACTAAAAACTGTGATTTTTGAAATTAGAGAATATTATAATATAATTAGTTGTTAATTTATTATTAATAGCATTTAAATCTACGTAAAATCCTTAATCTATGTTTTAAGTTTCAATTCATGTTATTACTTTTTTTTTCAAGTAATCGTACTGTCAAGGTAATTAGTAATCATTAATTATAAACCATTATATTGTTAAAGAAATTAAAAATGTTGAATGTATAACAAGCTACAGAGCGTTAATTACGCTATAAACATATACTAATTTACTTTCAGTGAATTTTTGAAATGGTCAAAAATCAAAATACCTACCATGATCTTAAAATATATAATACGTAGTTACAATGATTATATGGTGCGGTAAATGCATGATAGATTATGAGCTAACAATTATTAAGACATACTAAGTACATTTAATATTTTTACGAAAAAGTATACAAATTATTGTAATATGAAGATGCGTATGAACACATTAACATTTATTATACGTATGTAATACGGAATAAGTGGTTAGATAACGAGATCGGGGATGAATGCAATACATTTTAAGCAAACAATATTTTCATAAACCGTTTAATGTTACATTTGTGTCAATTTTACTTGTGCACTAACATTTTGATATTAATTTTCCGTTTGAACAAATATATCGACATTAAGTGGTGGCTTAATTATAATATATAGGCACCTATATTTGTATTTGAATTTTTTTCTCGTTTGCGGTGTTGATGCACGCGTCCGATTTTGAACCATAGAGACATATTACAAAGTATATAAAAGAGTCAACAAAGATTAAAGCATACATAATAATTCATATTATGTTTGAGCGTTTCAAAATCCGAACACGTGCAGTGTGCGTCTGCAGGTATATGCACTCGGTTTATAACCGAACACTGCAGTACTTACCTACGTGTACCGGTAGGTATTTACTTTTTGTATAAACAACCAGATTACACATAGGATACGTATTATAGAAGTATTAGGTACGTATATTAATATTTATAAACCGCTACGTGGGATTCGGCTGGAGTTTGGTGAGGGAGGGCGGGGAAACAAGTTCGGTTTTTGAAAATATCATACTCGACAGCGCGTTATGCATATAGTGTGTTAGTGTGTAAGTATAATATTATCACTGAAAAGAAATTATTTTCTATACCGCAACGCATATACGTATATATGATAATATATTATAACAGTTCGAATATCCGTCTGCAAATGATGGCTATAATCGAAATCATCTGCAGTGATCAGAAATTATTATTATAATGTTGTAGGTATATTATATTATTATATCTCGTGGCCGGCCTACAACGTTTCGGAATGACAACCGGTTTAGCCGATGCAAATGGCTTTACTCGAGTGTACGATTTGGTGTTTGGCATACATATTATTTTGTAAAAATACTTATCGGTGGTGTGGTGGTGTCAGCAGGGCCGGATTTAATCGCAAGCTATATAGGCCCGCACAACAACAGGGCCCTCACCAGTCACCACACATTATTTACACAACTAAAAAAAAAAAAAAAAAAAAGTAGCTCCGTCGAATAATTAAATAATATTTTTTCATTTAAACGTAGTTAATTGTTATTACAAATTCACTCTTTTTTAGTTTTCTAAAATTGGTTTTGCGCAATGAAATAAATTGTTATTTTTCTAAAAAAAACCTCTGGTAGGGCCCACACCACAATTGAGCTTAGGGGCCTAAAAATCATAAATCCGGCTCTGGGTGTCAGGGTGATTTTTCAGCGTCCCGCCGTTTCATACGAGGTTCGAGTGCTGGCAGTATTCTGGAGTATCGCGAACTGCAGCAGGATACTTTTATCACTGTAATATTATATAGGTGCGCAATTATTAAATTTTTTAGTTATTCGTACACGAAAATACAAACTACCGACATCGTCACCGCAATAAAGTCTCGAAAAACCACGCGAGTGTGTTGCAGGTGCAGGTGCACGTTTTAATATTATTATATAGGTCCTCGGCGGCAGCGTAACCAGTACCGCAACATAATAAAATATAATAGGCATAACTATATAATAATTATTCATGCTTGTTTCGACATTTTATAACGGCGCAAGTACATTCAATTATTATTATTATTGTTGTTATTATTATTATTATTATTTTAACATCGTGTATGAAATAGTATGTTTGCCGAGTATAATAAAAACCCAATGCACTCGTCGTTATAATGCGTACTTATATTTACATCACTCGGAACAATATAATATATAGCGGTAAGTGGTAACAATAGAACGTTTTTAACTGCAGCCAATCGGTACTTATACACATATAATACGTATATTATATAATATTATTATCCTGTATACCTATATACACATTTGCGCATCTTTTTAAATCCAGGTAGTCGTTATTAGACAACGACGATGATGACGACGACAGTTATAATACACACCGTTCACCCTTCACACGTGTATATAGGCACCAATACCTATATAGATAGTTTAATGGTTGGTATGCTGGTGGTACCGTTCTTGGAACTCGCCCTTCGACGCTGTTGCCGAAACGCTCGTCCTGCAGCGGCCTACGAGTATATATAATATAACGACCCCGACTTGAGTATAATAGGTCTTACGATTTTTATCGAGATATAATACGATGTACCCGTCGTTATACGACGACTCGGACCCGCTATTCCCCTTGTTAGGCTGAATGTAGAAGCATTAATATTATATTATAATATACGTAATATTTATATTGTATATTATTAGGTATATATTATTTTATTATGTGCACTTGTGTCGGCACGGCGATAACTTTTAACGATCTCGAAATCGATTTCGTATATACGATCAGAGTTCTCTTATATTATGTTGTACCAACTCCGTCGATAATTTATTAGCGTTATGGATGTACTTGAGGGTAATTTTCCGGGTATCTGGCCATCTGGAGTACCTATAAGAGGTATATATTCGAAATATACTCGTTATGTGTATAATACGTATGATGGTGTCATATATTACCAAGCGTAGGCACTAGGCACATATTAGAGAAAATATATACCTAGCAGAAAATTTTCTAAAAGTGTTTTATTATTCAAAATGCGTATTATAATAACTTTAAGTCAGTCACCGGGAAACATTTTTTTTTAGATTTCCAAATCTATATTACTAGCTATTTTGTTATTTTATCGAACATTTTTAGTTTCCGGAACATTATCTATATTATTATTATGTATAAATGTAATTTATTGATAGTGAAATCGTATGCATAATATATTTTTTTTTGAAATGTTTTCATTTTATTAAATAAGTGTGGTACAACATTTCTTAGTCATTTGAGTATGTATACAGAATCCGGACGAATCGCTAATCCTGACTCAAGTCTGAATTTGTTCGGACTATCTAGGCTCTACTCGACATATCCGGGCCAGAATAAGATGACGAGACGGTGGACGTATATTTGTGTCAGTTTTCACTAACGAGTAGAGTTTACTGAATACTGTAAATAGATTAATAAGGAAACTACATTCCTACCTAAATTAAAATGTTCAAATTACCAAAAAAGATAATATATAAACTATACTCGGGCTCAAAAAAGGTTATGTTCGAATTGCACTAGTTCAGACTATTTTACAAGACTTATGTAAATACATATGATATATTATTAATTTTAGTTTTAAATTGCGTATGTGTGTGTCAATAAATTTAGTATATGTTATTGTACGACAATAACTAATCAAAAAATAAACAAAACCACATGTTTTTGTATTATTATTTTGAAATCATAACTTTATAACTATCTATGAAGTGTTTAACTGTATAGCAATTTAATAAATACATTTTGAAAAACTTAAAAAAATTGTTATTATTATTTTTTAGTCTTACCTATATGTAATTATTATAACAGAAACAATTTACTTCTTTATAGGTATTAAAAGTACAAATTTATTTTTTTCGGTCATCTAGGCGCCGTCAACTTTTATTCTTTAACAAATAAGTTGTTGATAATATTTAATTATGTGAGCAATTTGAACATTATTAAACTTAGTAAATTCAATACAACTAAGTATAATTTGAACTTACACACCGTATGAATATTGAATTCTAAATATGAAATAATAAGTAAAAAGTATAATCAGACATAATCAGTGGCTAATCGAAGATTTTTTTTTGTGGGTTAGGTATACACATACATATATTAGTTGTATTAATTTTGTAAAAACTAAAAACAATACTTAAGATAAAATGATAGCACTTCAAATAAAGTATTAGTCAAATTTTCTGACATGAAAAATTTAAAAGTAAGTTCTAATTTTTTTTTACAAAATTCAGAACAGTTGAAATATTACAAAATAAAGAAAAATAACTTAAAATTTGTTAAATTAATTTTATGTACCTGGGTATTATTGTAAGGAAAACTGTTAACGCCTAAAGGTTGTTGTTTGAAAAATAAATCTAAAATATTTTATAGTATTAGATTAATATCTTGTAAATATTTAGCAATGTTAATTAATCCATTTAAACGATTTCCCTTGATAATACTCCTCTAAAGTATATTTTAATACATTTTAACGTAGAAAATTGCCGCTCATACATATGCATGTTGTTACTGGCAATACTGCAAAAAGTTAGTAGATAGAAGCTAATTAATATTTGGAAAATATTGGAAAATTTTATAATATTGGTTTGTGAGAGTCTACCTATCTCGTTTAACAGAATTGTATTAAAATAACGACTTTAGATAATGACAAAGTTCTGCTTACATCTCTTTTAGGATAATTAAGTATGAGATTGGAAATTTCATTCACAGTTGAAAGTAATTTTTTTTATAAATTACAATGAATTATATTACAAGTTTTTAATCGTGCTAAATTTAATCGATGTAATGCATAATGCATGTTAGTTACTTATAGTTAGTTAAAAATTCTAGCTTGGACTCCTCGAAATCTACTTGACATATTATAACTCCACTATCATATCTTTAATCACACAAAAAACAATTAATTTTAATTTAATAAATTTAATTGTTTTAATTTTTGAATAATTGTATTAGCTTAATTTTCCGCCATACATATTTTATCAATACCTAAGTAACAACATTTAATATAATTTTCTTTTACAATAGTCTATAGGTACATAGTTTTGTATCAACGTATCTAATAATCATACTCAATTGTTCAATATGATATGCTATACCTGATGTCTCATTATGACATAAATTTAAAATAAAAACCACAATCCTTTAATTTCACTTAAAATTTTATTTGTTATAATTTAGTCACATGTATTAATAATTGAATCATTTTTCACTGTTTTATACTCACAAGTAACATTTTTTAGCTATTTAATATTTAATATTAACAGCAGTGTCATCTTCTCCAATATTTATAATATATTTTACTGAAATGAGTGTAATGTTAACAAAAGCCCGTTCTCTCAGTGGAAAAGTCTGTTAAATTTTTTCATTATCAGTAAAATTATGTAGGCCATGGGCATGCAATTCGGACATCGCAATTTATGTTTTTCTTTTTTTGTCATGGAATTCGAATGCACCGGTCAGTTTTGTCATCATAACGTTAGATACACCATGAGTTCGTAAATCGAAGAGACATGTATCCGTGTTTACAATAATAATATAAAGAACTGTATTGTGTACGACCAGAGGCGTGCTCAGGATTTTTCTATAGGGGGGTTCACTTTATAATTATTAATAGATTCATTTAATAATATAAAATATAGGTATTTTACTTCTACTTCTTCTTTTTCGGTAAGCTCGGCCACTAGGACCATCCCGACATACATCCATACATCATATATTTATTATAGATAATACACATAGACAATATTATTATTAATTTTAATATTTCCTTTGAGAAAATTTCATATTTCTCGAACCACTTTTGATTATAATATACTAGTATTTTACAATATATATATTACCATGGGGGGGGGTTCAAACCCCATGAACCTCCCCCCACTTGAGCACGCCTCTGTGTACGACATAACAATATAATATAGTCATCCACCATGTCGTATGACAATACGTTTTTTCTGCTCTCCGGGCGACAGAAAAACAAGATTTACGTACAGCACGCGACGTCGTTGGAATATCAATGCATAATAGGGTGATAATCGTACATAAAGCGCGATCAAATGGAAACGAAACGAAGACTAACCGTCACTAAAATTCAAAAGAGAAAACAATAACATGATATTACTATTTATTATGGTCTAATGGGCAATGGCGATGATAAATTATCATAATATTATATATTTATACGTAATAGGTAGATGATGCTCGCGAGGGGGAACAATGGTGGATGACTGTGCAATAGATATTTAAAATATGTATTATAATAAATTGTACACAGCGACAGTGCCAGATTAAACACTTGTGGGCAAATTAAAATTTTAGGACCCTACAAAATTATTTTTTACACACATCTTTAACTTAATATTAATATTTCATATTGACTCTCATAAATTCGTTAATAAAATACAGGTATATTATTAAATACAATAAAAAAATGGTTTTCCGTTTTTACGAGGCCCCTTAAATGAGTGAGGCCCTAAGGTGGGCGCCTACTCTTCCTATAATGGGTAATCCGGCACTGATTGTACATCTACATATAATATTTGTACTTACTTATATAAATAGTAAGTATTTAGTAGGACACTTTTTCCTTACTTTTGTCTTTATTTTATCATTGTTAAAAAATAAAAAGTAGGTATTTGTCAGTAAAATGATTATTGAGTTAAAAAAAAAAAATTGGCTATTTTTAACATAAATGCAGTTATACGCTGTTATGTGTGCGATTAAATTCGAATGTTTGAAAATGTGATGTTGCTCTTTCTTACAATATATTTTTTTTTTTGTTGCTTATTTGTGTATTTAATATTTATAATACCCATATGGCATATGGCCATATATAGTACTAGTATTTTTTTTATATAATAAATATGACAGACAAATCAGATTTCAACCATTGTACTTACTTAGCCACAATCTTCAGGTTTTTTTACTTGTACATAGTGATACATAGTTTATACTGTAAATAATTAAAAGAAAAACCTCAAAAAAAAAAAAAAAAAATTAATTAATTATTGTAGACATGTCTACACAGCATAATATTGAACTTTATCATGATTTGAATTACAATAATATTATGAATTATGATAAATTATTATAACAAATGCTGCTTAAGTTTTGGACAGTTAAGATAATTTTATCAATTATTAATGTGTCACACAAATAGTACAGGTATGTAATAATAATAATGCAATCGGAACTAAGTTAGCCTAACCCACTCTATAATACTATAGTGAAAGACAAAGACTATCCACAATCTAGAAGGGGTAGACTTGTACTCAGTGGCGCCGTTGTCCATGTTGAGGTCGGGCCATGGTCATTTGAAAAATGTGGCCGGTAGCCGGTAGGCCACTTTATATTAACATCATATAACTTTTATTATGAGTAAATATATATTTTACACCCCCTCCCTACAATTTGAGTATTTTTTTTTACGCCAATGGATATTGAGACCGCGAAGTTTTAAAATTGCCCGACCACATTAATTTAAAAACTTCGGCGCTACTGCTTGTACTTGAAAACAGTGTCAATCAACTGCTATAGATTTTTGTCAACAACTTCAATTGCAGCAATTTATTAAAAACAATGTGTAAACGTTTACCTATTTATTTCTTATTAGATTAAAAGTTAAATTTTGGTGGTTAAAGGTAGGTACACGTCGGGTAACACTGGAAATACATAGTAATATTTATATTTTATAACACAATAGGCTCTCATCTAATTTGATGATTTATTATATTATATGATATAGGTACACCAGCCATAAATTAATCGCTATCTGTCTCTACGTATACATAGCTTTTACATTGTATATTAACTTAAGTTTATTTAATTTCACAAGATTTAATTTTATACTAAGTAATATCGATCATGTTCTATACAATGTGATATATTTAAGGTGTGTACTTATTTTTTCTAGAAGTCTTAACTTTAAAAAAATATAAATATTTATATATAATTTGATAACATAGTAAATCAATATTTTAGAATAAGTTATAATAATATCTTTATATTATTCTTATCGTAATTAATATATTTAAGTGTTTTAATTTTTTTGATTGATAACAAATATTTTTATTTTAATATTCTTAAAAAATCTGTTTTTTTTTTTTGTGTATTTCTACAAATAAATCGAATATTGAACAAACAGTTACACAAGTTATAACTTACAAGTATTTAACTAGAAAATAATTTTAAAAAATCTAAAAGCATTTTAAATAATGAGTAAATATGGTGTGTTGAATTTACATTGTAAAAACTTAATCAACTCACTCGCGTGTATTTATATTATATTACGCTTTTAATAGCCGTGTACCATAAGAATTGGATTATGAATAAAATACTTTTTAAAATTAATTTTAATATATAAATATTAAAATATTTGAAAAGTAAATTTTGATTTATTGAAGGATATTAAAATATCCAGAGTATACCACAGAAGAAAAAAAAAATAACAAGCACCATAATAAATTATAATATTATTTTTAAGTTTTAAATACTTATAGATAAAGAATTCAAAATGCTATGTGAAATACTTAAGAAAAAACGTGTTAGAAAAAAGTTCAAAAAAATATCTATTACACAAAAACTGAAGTATATCTCACTCTCTTACAAAAGTATTCAAGCTTCAGGGTATAAAATACATTATAAATTTAAATAATAATTAAGATGTAATGAATAATATAAAATAGTTATTTTTATATAATTTATATAAAAAAAATCTATACAGTATACAGCTCTATTGAGTTATTTTTCTATTACCTAACATCGATGACTACGTGCATATTTGAAGTTACTTATCTGAGAAAAAAAACGTTAGTTTGCCAATTATATTTTTAATATAATATTATTTGAAATTTAAATATGAGGGCAAGTGAAAAAATGTTTTTATCATTGTTTTCTTGTACTATATTATAACATGCAGCCTAATCATTCAACGGTTAACACTAATTAACCATTTGTTTTATATATAAGGTCGTCGACGTTGACCTATCTCATTACTTTCTATTAGAATATTATTCTTACAGGACATGGAATTAATTAACTGATATACATTAGGTACCAGCAGCTGTATAATATTATAGTAGCAATTTTGAAATCAAAAGTTTTCGCCTTCATTCATCATTGTTATAGTAAACAAGAAATCAGCTAAAGAGTCAAGACGTTCGATAATAATATAAAATTATATTCAACGATGTTTTTAACATTAATACCTAATACCATTCTTTGATAGTACTAATTTACACATTCCTAGTTTACAAACGACTTTACAATACTAAAGATGTCATATTTATATATATTATATATTATAACACTTTATATGAATATTTGAATCAAAATCAATTTACGCCTGTGATTTATGCACAATTAATGAATGAACACTGGAAGGAAGGGATGTTGTGATGTACGCTGATTTTCTCATAACACGTCTCAAGAATTTATTTTTAATCGGAAATCCAGACTAAAAAAAAAAAATCATTTTTAACACGTATTTCGTACAAAATACACATAATATGTAATATGTATAATATAGTAAAATATTTTTACAATTATGTTCGTCGTCAACTAATGACGGGCGTCGATATTTTTACAATTATTATAATATTATTTATATTCTCTATACTGACTTTTCTTCTTATACAGTTCTAATAGAATGTATGTAATACATTAAAATTACTTAATGATTAAATTAGTAATAGTATGTAATGGGTGCTTCAAAATTGAAACTTTAATTTTGCATTTTTTTTTTTTAGCGTTATTGAGTCAATTTGTTAGTTATAATGCATACTCGTTCAATGTAAAATATGATTTAGTATATTGAAAAAATTATCTAAAGATAATTTGTTTTCTATTGTTTAAGTTGTTTTCGGTTAATAGGTTTATTGGGTTTTTTCCATGTACATTGTCGACATCATTCGATTCGTTTCGATTCAATTTTTATCTTATCTTTATTATTGACTGTGGAACTTTTTTTTTTTTTTTTAATAAAATAATAATTATTCCTTATTTACGAATATTACTAAATCGTATAACAATAAATAATAAGTCATTTTGACGGAAAATAATTTTTTTGAGGATATTTTTGGATGTTTTTTATCACGAAATAATGTCAACTCGTGACCGCGTTCCTATCTGCTGCGCGGAGACTATAATATTCTAATCCGGACATTTTATAAGTGTCGTACGCTCGATATAAAAACCGTGGTCGTGGTCACGACTAGGTTCGTCTTCGACGTGCGACATGACATTAACGTGCGTTATGACATTAACGGCTTGCACGGCCGTCCGGAGGAGCCGCGTGTGGGCCGCCGTCGGATTTCGATAATAACAATTATTATTATTTCTACTAGTGCGCCGCCTACGGTCGCGCCAACCGTCGGGCCGTTTTCATGTCGGAGATGGGCGGCCGCCGCCGACATCGATGTCGTGCAATCGCAGAGTCGGCGGGGCGCGGGGATCGTAAGAGGGCGCGAGAAAGTGCGAGACGGCGGCGTCGGTCATGACGTGCCGTGACACGGTGGTCGGCGACTGCGCTCGGTCGAGTGATTTTGAGGGGCGGGAGGGGGAGCTGGGCAGAGAGCAGCTATAGGGAAGGAGCTACAACGAAAAACACGTGCGCGTGGAAATTCAAAAATGCGTTCGTCGTCGAGGCGAGTAGGCGACATCAACCGACGATGCGCGTCGACGCTGCTCATATAATAACACTATAATAATCGTATGATACGTAAGCATTGGCTACACGAAATGTTCCCGTCCAAGTTCACTACAACAACAATAATAATAATCGTGTTCCTTGTCGGGGCACTCACACCCGCCGCCGGTTACCACCACTGCCGCCGCCTCGGAACGGAACGCGGACCAATGAGAACGGCGTCGTATCCCCTCCCCTCCCCCCTCCTCCCGGCCGCCACGTCGGGTTCCCGCGGCCGGGACCCTTCGGGCGGCGATATTTAAGCGACACGCGCGCGGGCCGGCACAGTCATTCGGCCGACGATACTCTGCGAGACCGCGCGCGTTGTTCCGTAAACTGTTCGCGTCTACCCATCTCCCGACGACCGGAGACATCCTCCGAGCACGCATGATCTACGCGGACGCGGTGGAACGCGGCGACGGCTACCGTCCGGCGACGGACGACGACGGCCCGGCGCCGCGGCCTTTCCAGATACGCGGGCACCTGGTGCACGGGATACCGCAGGTCGGCGACTCCAACTACGACCCGGCGTGTCCCACGTGCAACCCGGGCTCCATCAACGACCTGGGCACGCCGACCTCGGTGGTGGTGACCACCACGTCGACGCCGGCGGACGCCGTACCCGATCCTTTGCCGTCGACGATCGACTACAGCGAAGAAAGGCCACTGCAGGCTGCGGTCGACGGCCCGCTAGACGTCGTGCCACAACAACACGGGGTAAATTATTATCAATTATAATTATTATTAATATTATTATTAATTGTTTGTATGAAAATAAGTGACTATGAGTTTGACGCGCGCGACGTGGTGTCGTACGCTTATTATTTGCCGCCTACGCACTTTCGCCGCGCAGATGATTTCCATGCCGTTTTTTTTTTGCCCGCGTTCCCGCGCGTTGTGTATACGCAATACGCTTTGTTTCGAATATCGAATGGCCAAAGATTTTTTACTTTCACCAATTTTGGCGGTGTTTTAAGGCGGTTTGCTTTACGATCTTTTATAACCGCGTGTTTGCGTCTTTTATGTACCTACCTCTTTGAACGTTTTTTTACTTAAAAAATCAAAAAGAGAAAATATCATTTGAATTATTTTTATTTGGTTTCATATTTTTTCATTCTTCGACCAATGCTCGAGTAAATTGATATAGCCGGCGGCGGTATATAGGCATTTCTGGATTTCCTGAATACCTTTAATGTGGAATTACGCTATACACACTAAGATACCTATGAGAAAATACGTTTTTGCCCAAATTGATATTATTTATTTATTTATATAAAATAATATGTTCATGATTATAATTTACTGAGCGTCATTTTTTTTTTTTTTTTTTTACATTGATTGTGTGCATATTTGGCTGGTTTTTAGTAGGTAGAAGGTACGTCCGCT
This sequence comes from Aphis craccivora, assembly GCA_009835225.1. Taxonomy (NCBI): domain Eukaryota; kingdom Metazoa; phylum Arthropoda; class Insecta; order Hemiptera; family Aphididae; genus Aphis; species Aphis craccivora. The sequence goes on along the minus strand of VUJU01003075.1, from coordinate 6,736 downwards.
CTCTACTTATCGTTGTATTCGTTATAAATGTTATAATACTACACCACGTCGTGCGTTTGTCGTCTACTGTCGCATTTTATGAACACGGAAGAAACGAGTTATTTACACGCGTTGTTTAGTCCTGTTCGCATTATGCATCTTATAACGACATACCGTAATGTTAATTTTCATTTTTAGCTATTATTTTTAATTATTTTAGTATTTTATTTTATTACTATTATTCTATTACCGTGGTACCTAAACCATAGTTAGTCAAACACTATATTCGTTTTGATTTGATAAATTTCTTAATTTGTAATGTTTAACTATATTTGCACTATAACTATAACTATAAAATTATTATTCAAATCACAACATTTTAAAATATTTTCTCAAATTATCAATGTATTTGACTTTATGTAATACACCAAATAAACTATTTTGATAGGTTTTATTTTAAAATAAATAAATTGTTTTAATATTATTTTAAAAAAATAATTATTTTTTATTAAACTAAAAATATAATAAACTAATATTTTAGATTATAAAAAGTGCGATAAATGTACTTACTTTTTAATAATCTGGATAAAACAATTGGGGAAAAAACGGAATCTTTTTTTGTAAGATCCCTTTTATAAAAATAAATTCTCATCCTTCAGTTAAAAAATATCAAAAATCCATGCATGCATTGAGACAATAGTAATATACATTATCGTTGTATGCGTGTAGTTTTTAACAATTATAAATTAATAGTATGGAATTTCATAATAAAAAAAAGATACGTTTCTGTTTATTTTTAACTGAATATTTTTTATCAGATTTTCAAAATTTTGAATTATATTAACAGAAAAATTAATTCATTTTTTTAATTGGTTCTGTATAATTTTTTTGTGAAAACGTTGATGATCGAATATCAATTTTTGTTTACCTATTAGTTTTTTTTTAATTTAAGTCCTCTACAATTAAGTAAATTCAAAAATAGTTTTAATTGAAATAAAATTAATTTATAAAAGTTAAATCAATTTTTGTTTACAACTTTTCTTGTAATTTAATTACATTATTTTATAATATATTATACACTTAACTTAAATCGGTATTCGTTAATCTAATGATCCCACACATAAAAAGGTGTTTAATTTTTTAATAATTGTCAACAAAATATTTTAAAAACATACCTAGTTTATTATTTTTATTTTAACACACAAACATAAAACATTGTAATAAATTAAGTTTATTGTGCAACATATTAAGTATAGATTATTAAACTTCTTATAAAAAACGAAAAAAACAAATAACAATCATGAATTAAATACCTACTTTTTTTATACTTTTACTTTTATTATTTTTTGTAATAATTATAAATTATAATCATAATAATTGATTAGGTACTTTTACATTTTTTACCATACATTCTTCGTTAATAGAAACTTAAATTTAAATATTATATACATAATTAGGTGGCTTAAGTAATAGTTAAATAAATAACGATTGTCGATTATTATTGTAATAACTAATAAGTAATAACATTGGAAATCTATATTAACTTAGATTAAAGAACAAAGTCAAGTACCTATATTGATATTGGCTACCTATTTATATAAATAATGTTTCTTTTAAATGATATCAATATATAAAAGTACTTATAATAGGTAACTTTAGTCTGAGTCAATTACAGATTTCCAATATTATTATATTAAAAAATAAAAATATTCAAATACCTTATTACCTTAGGTACCTAATTAAGAATTTAAATGCATACTATTGGAAGAAAAGTAAGTAACTGAACAGAAATCTGTAATGTTATTAATTAAGTAACTATGATTATACAAAAATAGAACTTACTTTTTGATTTTATATTAAAATTAAAATAATGAACTTTTATGTTCACCAACTACTCTGTATGTATTTATCGCAAAATTTAACACGTGTGTGTGTGTGTCTCGTAAAAATCTTTACGAGACTTCATCAAAAAGAATAGTTGTTATCGATTATAAAAATAATGTTGATTTTTCTGTAGATAAAACTCTGCTTAAAATATTTGAGATTGTGATAAAAAAAAAAAAAAAAAATTGCCAGTTAAAAATAAAGAAACACATCTATTTCGATATTTCGAAATTCCTTAATCATTAAAAATCACATGTACAACAATATAAGATAGAGTCTGTATAATACAATAATAACATTTGATTATACATTTTTTCACTTTAGTTTTTATGTGAAATATAATACAACTAGCTGTCCCACTCGACGTTGCCCGGAAAAAAGTAACCTAAGGAGAAAACCGAGTTTTTCCGGGCAACGCTGGGTAATTCAGCTATAGAGTGAAAAAATTAAATAAACTTTGAGTGGGAATCGTATTCTTTTAATTTTTTAACCTAAAGGGATCATCAGTTGGAATCAACGTTATTCTCGGGACTAAAACTATTCCCTGTAGAATACCCAGTGATAACTATAGCTTCTATTACATTTTTGTGCAGAGCTTTAACTTGCAATCTAGTTCCATTACACAATTTAGGTGGGTTAAGATCTCCTAGTAACATTATAGGTGCTTCAATTTTAAGGATAAGTTTATGTGATAAATGTGTCAACACATAAATCAGGTTTTTATAGCAACCTTTTACAAACAATTACAATTTCCATCGTAAATATCAAAATCCCCGTTTGAAATGCTTAACCCTTTAAAATGCGAATTTTGAAAAATCCTTTCTTATTGCACGGTGAAAATATGAGAAGAACTTCTATTCCAAATTTCAAATCCATACGTTGAGTAGTTTTTGAGATACAGCGATCAGTGAGTCAGTGGTATTTGGATTTTATATGTATAGATTTATAATCTTTTAACGCTTTTTGTGTTTTTGCTATCGTCATACATTTAAAAATATATATATTAATCGTTCTATTTTTATCATTCAACTACTGAATAAGTTATCATTTTCTGTACAGAATGACATTTTCAAAATATTTAAACTGATGTCGAGCTATTTATTGACAATTCAAATTTGTTATGCTTGCTTAAAAATTTAAAAATATAATACAGGGTCTGTCATAAGTTACAAAGTTACACATACATAGGTTATAGCGATGTAAAAATATTTAAAACCATTTTTTTCTTAGCGCTTGAAGTTTAATTATTGATTAAATTTGTCAATATTATGAAATACGATAGAGGTATTGGCTTTCCAGTTATATTATTACCTACAATATACTTTAAAAGATACAATAATAATTATGATAATTAATGTATCCCTAATTATGGACATTGTCCACGCCTTAATTAAAACATTAGTAGGGGTTATTCATTATTCATTTGTGTTATACACTCAAATCATTTTTCTTACATAGTTTGTTCTTCATTAATTAAAAAAAAAAAAAATACTTAAAAAATACAATAAGTTTACTTATAAATTATGCATTCACGTATAATATTTATAAACTATGTAATAGATATATTGTAATAATATGTAATCAATCATTAATAATAGCTTACAAGTTGATATATTGATCATAGATTGTTGTCTGTATAAACTTTTAAATTTTTCAATTGATAACAATTTGAAAATTACATTAATCGATATGAATAATAATTCAAATTAATTTTAGGATTATGAAAGGGAAAGAGATTATAATTTACGTACATACATTTATTTATATATGACGTACTATATTAAATAATATGACGTATTAAACCAGCCCTGTGAAATGTTGAAATTTATTGGTCTGCCTAAAAGCTCGCATGCCCGAAAAAAAAACTATAATGACATCTTTAATCAACATTCTAACCTACGTAACCTACGTACACTAATTAATTACATAACAATGACAATTCTTAATTTTATTAATTTTACAGGGAATGATAACATATACTGATGGCTCTGCTAATGGATTTAGGACCGGTATGGCGGTCATCTTTATTGCGGGTGAGATGGCCGGAATCGGAATGCTCGCCGCTCCATGGGCCGTGGTTAACCTAGGTAAGTCTATGATGATAAAACATCATTTACAATTTATATTTATCACGTCATTTTTAGTGTGTACAAATAAAATTATTTAGAAAGATAGTTTGAAAGTAATACGTACATTTAGCTTTATCTTAGTTTTGCTATGAAAAAATGCATCGTTCTTTCGTCAAGCCTATAAATAGTTTTCTGGAATCTATGTTGATCATAATATTTTTACGGCATAATATAATATTATATTATGTCTTTGTATCACAATTATATTGTATTTTGTACTTGCATTATTATTTAATAAGTATATTTTTAAAATAATATGTTAGTACTTCGAAACTTGTATAGGTAATATATACTAATAACTAACTATTATGTTATATATATATATATTTTTTTTATGCAATTATAGTTAAATTTAACTGTATGTATATTTATCGATAAGAAATCGAGAAGGCGACTAAACCTATAATGTGTAAAGATCTTATTATAATTTGAATTTTTATTCCTATCTTAATGTAATAGTGTTAGCATTCAATTACAATATTATTTCTACTACAAATTAATTTAGTCGTTGAATAAAATATATGATAATATTAATATTCTAAAAAATGAAAAATTATCAACTTACCTATTTGCAAATAATGTAATTGATTACCGTACATAAATAGTTCACTGCATGCTAAGAACCCCCCCCCCCACTCAACCCAACCTATTAGTAGCCATATTTAGTAGGTATCTGTTATAACTCGATGGATTGTTTTAATATGTGATCACTGTTCTCAGGATGGATGGGATTCGTTATGTTGATCACATTTGGAATCGCAACAGCTTACAGCGCTTCTTGTCTCGGAACCTGTTGGCAGATACTCGAGGAGAGATACCCCCAATATCGAATTTATCCTGTACCTGACCCGTATCCTACGATTGCGTTGCACGCAGTCGGAAGACGGACTAGGTATTTATATTTTATATTACCTATTCACAACATGTAATTGTAATAATACGGTTATTGCTGTACCAGCTGCAGTGTACAGATGAGCGATGACTTTTGTTTGTACAATAAAATTAAAATTAAATGTGGAAAGTATAGTTGGTTACCACTCTGTTGTATAGTAGCAGGTGTGCCTCCTAACCTAACCTTGTCGAGTGTACCTCGCCATTGATGAATAAGTCGGTGTGTAATGTGTGTATTAAAATCGAATTCAATGATCAATAATTATATACCTACGTATAACGATTCTGAGCGAAGACGGTCTGTCAGCCTATACATATTATATTACTAAGTATATATATTTTTTATTTATATTGCTATTGTTGTAAATATTAAATTACTCGGGATTGTATAAAAAATTGAATGCACAAAGGTCGTCGCTCTTATTGCAGAATCATTTAAATAATTCTGCGACATTATTGCTGCACTCTACAATAAATAAGATGACAAATATTATTACCATAAAATATTTTAAAAACTTGAAGACACCATACCCATGTATTATTTAACTTATTAGTGTGATTTTCAGTTATTTTACGAAAGCATGTGTACATATAACACTGTTCGGATCCGCAACTGTATATTTAATGCTAATCGCCCAAACTGCACAGAAGTTGTTTAATGATGCACATCCGGAAGTTGGCTTTTCGACGTGGCTATTTGTATTTTCAGTAGCCCTCAGTTCACTTATGTTTTTGGAATCACCAAAGGATTATTGGTAGGTATTTATACATTTTTTATAATAGTGAAATTTAATAACGTTATATCGAAGTTGGCATTACTCAATTTTATTTTTGTCATTAACTTGCCCAGCCCACCTTTAATTGAGGACCTACAGGTGATGTTAATCACTTAATTATAAAGGACTTTTATATAGTATATATTAACTGTACGGAGAATATTAAAATACAAATAAATTAATATTATTGAATTTGCATGTTTTTTTTTCACAAACAGTATAATAGCCGTCGGTGCGTTGCTTACGACAATGACGTCCTGTTACTTTGTCCTAATGCAAATTCTGTTGGACGAACGAATAAAAGAAGGCACAGCTACCGTCGAAACGCAAAATATTGTATTTACAGCGAACCAATTTTTCTTATCTTTTGGATCAATCTTGTTCGCTTATGGTGGAGCGTCATCATTTCCGGTGATACGAACACACACTATGTTTAAACGAGACGAGTTCTCGCGGAGCGTGGTAACCTCATTTATCAGTGAGTAATCGTTCTTAAGATTATTAAATGTTATCGTATTTTTGATTGAGCAATGTGTGTCATTGGTTTAAATTATGAGTACTTGCAAGTGATTTCGGATAGATCGTGAGTGGGTTCATTGGGAGAGATCGAGATCTAGCAATCATGCATATTGGTTATCACTACTATATATACGATTTTCTATTATTGAGACACCATGCACTATTGTTTTAAGACAGTCTTTTTGATTTTCAAAATGAATTAATATAAATAGACATGCTCAATAAAATTAAATGCATAAAATATAACATACATATTTATATAGGTAAGTACCCAGTGGTTAAAGTGGGAAAAATTTTGAGGGGGGACTAACGTTACCAAAAACTAAGGAGCGTTCCCGAGTTCTTCATCCAAAATCTATATCTAACCAAACTTTTTTAAGAAACCTACTAGGTATGAACCTATATAATTTGATTTTTTTATACACCATGGTTCATAAAAATTTTATGTTAATATAGTATGTAATATCAAATTTTCTCCTATGAAAAATGATTTTAAATATATAATGCCTGCTAAGTTAAAAATAAATTGAAAATAATTGCCCAAAATTAAAAAAAAAA
>VUJU01003074.1:15937-29635 GCA_009835225.1 Aphis craccivora | reverse complement strand
TTTTTTTAACTCAAGTATTGCATGCGCGACAAAAATTTATTTTTTTTAAATGACAACCCCTGTTTTAAATATCATTTTCGGATTGATCGATTTTTTTCAAGTGATTTATTGATGTATCAACTTGTATTGTAAACTCAAAATTAGCTAAATTAGAGCTAAAAGTATAATTTTAAAATCTTATTAAATTTGAATATATATTTTTAAAATTTACCATACAAATATTTCTCAAAATAAGATTTACAATTTGGCTATATTGAATGTTTCGGATTATTTTTTTATTAATTTTTAAATTTTTATTTTCAGTATTAAAAAATAAATACCAAAAATATAGCATAATAAGTGTCTATGCATTATATTTTTAAACCTTTTTTTTTTTTAATATTGATTAGTGGGACACTGTTTAAAATTTTAAAAAATTGTTCTTTTTTTCTGTGTTCTTTTTTTCCGTGTTCTTTTTTACTTGTTCTTTTTTTCCGTGTTCTTTTTTTCCTTGGTCTTTTTTTCCTAGATTCTTTTAATATACCTACTATAGTCTATTATAGATATAATGAAATCTGTCAATGTCAATTTGAGTATTTCCATTATTATAAATATTAGATATACTTATTAGCTATTCATTATAATCTTATTATTTATTAATAAATTATTATGATACATTTAAAAGATAATATAGCGCAGCACCTACAACAGTACAACCTACATATTATTATAATTTATAATAAATTTATATGATATATAATATTTACAAAAATTAAATTTTTATATTATATACCTAGTTAATAAATTAGATATATACAAATTTATTTTATAATATATATATATATTTATTAATTTATATTACCTACAAATATAATTACTTTAATACATACTGATATTTTGTATAAGGTCATTTTATAATTAGGATTATAGTGTATACGGTAACCATACACGTTTTGTACTTTTGTATAATATAAAAGTACTCAAATTATTATTGAAAAATAATATTATGTACAATACCATTAATATATCTATTAAATATTTATAAATTAACTTAAAAATTATACATTGTATAAATAATAGCCAATAGGTACCTACTAAATATAAATACACTAGTATAGATAAAAATGATTTTTAATCACACATATAAAACAACAAACCAAGTGATAAAACTGGAAATCTTCTTTTCCAGATTCCAAAACACCGTTCTATAATATTTCTAGTTCGGATTTGAGATTCGTTGTATAGCATCTCTGTGCGTCCAACGAGGTTTGCAATTGGTGTTAACATTATGGTTTTAAAGCATACCCACTATCTCCTAAAATTGCCATGTTATTAAATTCGTCAGATTCCAACCTTGTATATAGTCTAGAATTTCGGAAAATATTGCTATCGTGTGCTGAGCCAGGCCATCTAGCAACAACGTCCATAAATTTTAAATCGGAATTTACGAGTGCTTGCACATTCAATGAAAAATATCTAAAATACAGTATAGTATAATACATAATAGTAAAATAATATGAATTAAGTTAATTTTATTAAACATACAACACAACACATAATTTTTTTTTTTTTACAATTTTTGTGTTTGCTATTTATTTTTATAAGTTCTGAGCAAAGTTAGTAATTTATTGATTTTATAATGTTGTATTGTTTACATAAAATAAATGTATACAAAATCAAAATATTGAGAAATTACATCCATAGAGATTATTAAAAAGTTTCATATAAGTAACTGTTTTTTGGTATTCCTGCAGACGTATTTATTTCTTAGGTTTTTTTTTAAAATGCCGATAAAAAAAATTTAGCTGGCCAAAAATTATTGAAAATTTAATACAAAGTTTATTTTATGTTATACTCGTTAACATTAAAAAAATCAAAAATCGTAAGTCACAATTTTTTTTATAGACGCAGAAAGTTCAAATTTTATGGTATTTTTTTACCCTTTACGATTACGAAATGTTTCTGAAGATTCACCTCCTGGAAATTGGATTCTCACATGAGTGCAATCGATTGCACCGAAGACTAACGGAAATCGAGCAATCTTAAACATTTTCATTTTTGTTTCAACAATATTATGTACAGGAATGTTTAAAAATGATCCACTCAATCCCGCAATAGCGTAGGAAACATTTTTAATTGTTCTGCTTGCAGAAAATATACTAACACCAAACATATCTGCGACCGATATAAGCATAATGCCCAAAGCATAAAATCTCAGTGTAAGTAGAACCTGAGTCATTGTAGTTAATGCCATATTCCTAAGAAAAAAATTTCGTAGGTATAGGCACAGATATGTAAAAAACGACGCATAAATACAAGACATTGTAATATGTTATTGGTATGAGTAATATTTACCTGTCAGTTGCTGTTTCCAGTTTTTCTGTGAGTAAATTTAATAAATAAACTACACATTTTTTAGAAAGACGAAATCTATATATAAATTCATCTTCTGTTAAAATGTCGTAGTAATTAGGCCTATCACGGAACACTTGTGGTCTTCTTTCACCAATATAATTTACCTCATCAATAAAGTCAATTAAATGATTGCAATTATTCATTTTAATAATTATATAAATTAGTAGGTAAATATAAAACAAATGAACATTGAACAATGAAAAATTAAATAAATGCACAGTACACAGTAGTCAGTATTATCACAGAATATTCTGCAGTATTATTCATTAGCAATAGTACTGATACAAAAACGTATATTATATTATATTATATATGGATTCTTCACGCTAATTACTTTAACAGGCACCAAAACCTGCCGCTAAATAAAGTGTCCACTAAATCGTATTTAGCGATAACATTTTACATAACGGAACATTGTAATAATGAAATATTAAAAAATAGCAGCTAAATGTGTCCGCTACGTTAGCGGAATGTTTAGCGAGACATTGTAATAACGGCCCTAATAAGTAGTAGATAACTTAATATTGTTCCTTCTAATAACGATAATGTATTTAATAAAAACAAAGAATACAAAACATAACTAGTTCTATAGTATGAATACTTATATAATATATTTATGTATTTTAATTACCCGAGTAATTGGTAATTAATTATAAAAAAAAATTGTATATGAAACTGGTTAATAACATATAGGTATAACATTTTGTACAATTATCGACCTTCCAATTATAATAATTGTTATAATAGGTATGTGGTGCAGATATAGACTATAATATAACAGGATCTGAATCTGAAACCTAATCGTATAAATGAGTCATTTTTTCTAATAATTTCAAATTCGTTATTTTCAAAGTCCTACTGGTTAAGATAAAAAAAAAAGTGCCATATTAGTATAGTACTATAGTACAATAAATGACTAATATATTTTACTAAACAATTCCATTGGAGTCAGCAGAAGTCAAAAATATCATAACAATTACCTATAGTCTTGAATTTTAGAGAAAACCGTATTTCATTAATACATATACTATATACATTATAATTATGCTTTACACTGTTGTTATTATTATTATTTTTGTTGATACAAGTAAGACATATTATTAAATTAAATATAATAATTAATAACAGTAAAACACACGATAATAAAGAAGAGCAGATTGCGGCTCCGGGTCGAGGGTTCCAAACCCCTTCTATAGAGTGTCAGTGGTTGATCACTGTTAGATAAGCTGTTTCTAATGTAACTTTTGAGTGCCTACGCCTATGTAGCCATATGTCCTATTTCAGCAGTATAAATGGATAATACTATAATAGCCATTAGCCTGTATTTTAATCATCGTAATTTTAGCCAGCTGTCATTCATATCGTTTACGCGGGAAATTTTTCTAGACGTTCCTAACGTCCATCTGTATTCCATTGATAGTGCGATAAGAGAATAACGGTTTTCGTAACTCCAGCGTTCAGACTTCAGACCCCAGAGAGACAGACGACACTACCACGACAGTTCGTCTCCTTAATCCTGTTAACTGTTAAGTCTTGATGTTGTATTTTGATACTTGATACACCGTCTTATAATAAATCAATTTTAATAATTATCTTCTAGTTCAGAGTTCAACCGCTGAGCCGCGGATGTGCATATCGAATTATCGACTATCGTTTTGTCGCCTGTCAGGTGTCAATAAAACTTACTCGAAACGGTCGGAAATCGGTGTTGTTAGAACGTGGTACAGCTGATTGGCCTGATTGTGTCGTTTCGGGTAAGTGGCAATAATTAATAGCTACCTACCTAAACCTAATCCCTATTCTTATTGTACCTCGAGCCGGGTATTCAAGTCTAGTAACGACGGTTTAAACTTTGAACGAATAGAAAAATAATATATTTACGTAAATATACGGTTCTCTGGAATTTATATATTTAGGTATAATTCAAAAATTCGAAGACCAACAAGTAGTGTAGGCATTACGTTTGTGATCAGTGTCCCATAGTTATTGTACATAGACATGAAGACATATTTACATATTGTAGTAAAGCTTTGTTTATTATAATATTAGATAGTATTTTAAAATGTTAAACCTTGTGATCACCACTGAGTTTATATGTCTATTCAAATTTAATTTTTTAACTTTTTCCTAAATTTGCCATGAATAATTTACAGGTTTTGAACATGGTAGTTTTTGACTAGATGGTTTTCAATTCTGTCATTACCCATAGTCTACATCCAGTTGCACGTGCATTTATTTGAATCAACCATTTATTTTAGTTGCTAACTTTTAATATAACAGTGGGTGTGCACTGCATCTGCTGTACCTAGGTATTTATAATGTTTTATTCAATACTTATTTTAAATTTCCTTTTTATATAGGTATTAATCCACCAATTGACATTAAATGTCATTCTAAAATTACTGCTAAACATTTGATAAACAGTTTAATGCTTGAATTAAGTTAAACATGTTCATCTATTTATCCTTAAAAGTACACATTTATTAATATAAAAATATTAAAATTTGCATTTGTATCGAACAAAAAACTTGATCTAATGTTCTAAAATAATAACATTGATTATTGTCTTAATAAGTTCTTAATATATACTTAATATTATTAAATAATATCTACATTTTCTCAAAACTAATGTATACATTTATTATTTATTGTTTGCTTAACACATTTGATTTTTCATTTCTACAATCATTATTTTATTACTTTATAAGTAATATACTTAATTCGACCACTATTAATAACATAAATATTACATTATTTTTCAGATACATAAATTATGAAACCTCAAGATCTGTGTGATATTGATGACTTAGCTACATCTCTTGTTGTTGATGTTTTTCTTGGATTTAATACCCACAAAATGAACATAGAACATAAAGATACGTATGAATGTAAATCAGATTTAAAACCTATTATTGATAAGTTCATACAAAATCAAAGTATGAAAAAAGCTTTTGATTCGTTTTGGAATAAAAAATATATACCTGATCATTTATTTAATGCATCTTATAAGAAATTAGTCAAAGACCATATTGAAAGATATATGGGAATGTTTTATTTGGATTCTGGTTTTCAAATTGAGCCATGTTATAGATATTCTTTAGAAAATAAAGTAGGAGCCAAAGTAAATGCCACCAGTTATTGGCATAAAGATGGAATCATTAAACGATTAGTTGGTTGTGTGGCTGAGTTGACAGAAAAAGAGGAAGATGAAATCTTGCATGTCGGGAAAAATGATTTTTCAGTAATGTATAGCTGTCGCAAAAAATGTGCTCAACTTTGGCTGGGCCCAGCTGCATATATTAATCATGATTGCCGGGCCAATTGTAAGTTTGTAGCCAATGACAAAGGAACAGCCTGTGTTAAAGTACTCAGAGATATTAAACCTGGTGAGGAAATAACATGTTTTTATAGTGCTAATTTCTTTGGTGAAAACAATGCTAACTGTGAATGCTGCTCATGTGAAAAATTGTGTAAAGGAGCTTTTAAAACTAATGAAGAACAACCAAAATTGGGACGTTACAACTTCAGGCAAACTCATGGTCGAACCAATACTTATCGGTCTCCAGATAAAAGCAAAAACATAGAGGCACCAAAGACACCAAAAAAGAAAAAGAATGTGGTTTTGGAACCTGTTACTCCTAATAAAAATCCTGAAGTTGATAAGGGTGAAGCTTTGCTTGGATCGCCATACACTAAAATAATCCAAAAAACTAGAGGCTTAGATTTAGATCAAGCTTCAAAATCACCAGAAAAGTAATGGACAAAAAGTAAATTAGACATAATTTTTACAATATAGAATATACAATTAAACCACTGAATAAATTATTGTATTATCGATAAATGATTAAAATTAAAAATTAAATATAATTTGTACCTATATTTCAATTAAAATTTGTATACTTTCTAGTGTAACATTTTTTTTTTTTATATATATAATTGTTAATAGTATTATAATTGTTCGTCTATCACCAATATTGTTTTCATTAGATTTTTATTGACCAGTAGTATTTACTATGTAATAACTTATAAGTAATTAGCAACTTTGGGAAAATATGTATCTAGCTCTTAATTTTAATTTTGATGATGATATATTATAACTTAACGACTGTCTACTTTCTATAATTCTATAAATGTTTTCTTTTAATTGGACACAAACATTATAAAATTTGTGAAACTTTTGTCTAAGTCAGCGTTTCCCAACCTTTTTCTTTCACAGCTCACTAATCCCAATCCATATTTAGCCGTGGCACACTTGTCACTGACTTACATAATATATTGTATGCATATTTTTTGACATTTTTATGTATTTTCTTTGGCACATAGATTTGAAAAGCGTAACAGAAGTCGCGTTATGATCTGCCTTGGCACGCAGAATCTAAAAGTGTTGTTATGTTACAGTTACCCTGATTACATGGTTACCCATGGTAACGGGAAATTATCTGCCTTGGCACACAGAATCAAAAAGTGTAATGATTAGTCTGTGATAGATCGTGGTTCATTTTATGTGAGACATAAAATGTCTCACTTCATTGCAGATTCGTATGCAATATGACAAGATTTTTTTATAATAGGCTTTCATCATATTAATTATTAATACCAAAGTAGTTATATATCAATATACTTATAGCAAACAATTTAAAATGGTGTATTTATTTAGAATAGAAAAAAAATATTATTATATTTTAACCAATTACAAAAATTGTATGTAAACGTTTATTAATAATCATGAAATTTCGTGGCACAACCTATAATGGTCTCACGGCATACCAAATAGGAAACCTTGGTCTAAGTTTTGCATGCCTATATTAAATATACAGTATGACTTCAGGTTAACAATAAGATTATGTGACTTATTAGTAGGGCTGTGAATTGAATTAACAGTATAAACCTTAAAAAATGTAAAAAAATATGCACTTAAGATGCAATATAAAATGCCAAAAATTATAGTATAGAATGGACTTAAAATTATTTAAAATTTAATTTTTATATTTGTATTGATATTATAGGATATTATAGATTAATACTCTACATTTTACATGCATACAAATCACAAATGTGTTTAATAAAAAAAAAAAAAAAATTATAATGTTGATTGAATTTGAATTTCATGTGAAACATTTAATATCAACATTTTGAACCTTTTTTTCTATGTGGTGTACTTTTTTTTTTTTTAATAACAGCATAATTTTTAAACATAAAATTTAGATAGTTTATTACTTTGATGTTAGGGTGACACAGTGTTTGATTCTAGTGATTAAAGGTGACATGAATCAAATAAGATTGAGAACTGCTAACTGTATTAGTTATTCTTATTATTTAATAATAATTTAAAACATTAATTTTAATATCCTGTTCTTCAATGTTTCATCTATCATAATACTATAAAGTATAAAACAATATTTATTATTAAAAACAGTTATAACCCATCCAGTTCATCTTGGCCATAAGCGAACGGTTACAATTACTATTGTATAACGTATAGTAATACCAACTATGATGATAGTTTTTGGTATCAGCTGATGGCCAAGATGATGGGTTATAAAATAAGGTAAGATTAGATCAAATGTTCAGATAAGTGGATTTTGAGTTTTATTTTTATAATATAAATGCATTTATTTATGAATCAATAAGAATAAAAACATTACAATTAACTAGTAAGTACAATATCATATAATATTATGTGCTAGATAATAAAAATGAACAGCACTCTGGCAGTTTTGTGAAAATACAAATCCTATTTCAACAATGATTTCACAACGCCAACCATTTATTGATATTACATGACACACAATATTGGCCAAATTTAAGTGATTTTTTACAAAAAAAAATTAATTTCATACTAAGCTGATAAAGCAAGATCAATATGTGTATGTAATAGTATCCTAATGAACAATTTAATTACTTAAAATTAAATTAAATGTAAAGAATAAAGTAAAAACTCATTGACTATATGGTTTTACATTTAAAATAGTTCAACATAATAAGTTTAACACTTGTTACGCTCAAAAAAAAAAAAATTAATCACATATAAAAGTAATCAAAGTAAAATACTAAACAATCACAGCAGTGGGTACTTGTTCTCCATGTTCTCCGACCTTGGTTATGTGTACCAAGCAAAAATTGTCTATCTAAATTTGAGTAGTGCACAAAGTTGAATGTCTTTGTGATTAAACATAGTACAGCCGGACTTTTGATGATGATATCAGTAAATCATCATCATAAAAATTTGTTTCTATCACAATATTACCACTGAAAAAATATATAAATGTATAATTTCTAATTTAAATGTTTATGTTATAAAAATATGTATTGCGTATTAAATGGAAATTAGTGATGTAAAGTAGAGGCAATACAATAATTAATGATTATCATACATTTATATTATGAAGGGTAAAGCAATATTACAATTTTTCTTATTGTACTATTAAAGTATTAACTAATTATATAATTTAAAAAATAAATTGAAAATACTCACAAAACTATACTAAGTCATAATTCTAATAAAACTTACTTTAGAACATTTGCAGGCATCATTTGTGATTCTGGTGCTGCTTCAATAAGTGACTGCCAGGTGTTAGTTGAGTTAGGGATAACAAACCCAAATTCAAAATACCATTCCTCAAGACAACGGCCCTATAATGTACATAAATAAATTTTAAATAGATTAAAATAATAATATGTACTCAGAGATAGGTAATAAAATAGTTTTTAATTTAAAATCAATAAAATTCAACGATTCCTAAACTCTGCACTGCGAGCCCTTTCTAAGGGCACTACGATCTATGGCTCATAATAAATAATTTTAAATGTATAGAATGTGTTTTCCTTCTGTCTTATAGTATTCACAGCAAGACACCACTGCTGAATTTGGTCTAAAAAAAGGTACTGTGGAAAAAACCGTTTGGGAACCGCTGATTTAGTCTGTTACAAAAATGTAGTTATTTGTTTTGTTTACTATTACCATTCTAAGCCCATTGGCCAACTTAATAATAGGTAAACTTGGTATAAAAATCCATAATACAGAAAATTATTTATTATTAACTTTTCTACCTAAGCTATAGAGACAAACCTTAAACAGCACTTTTTGTTGTAACCTCAGTTTTTCCATAGGTTCTACAGATGAAAAATTTATCTCCCTAGATACTGCTCTACACTTCAATATTTTTTTAGGTACTTTAGCTTCATGTTCTTTGTCAGGTAATGATCTAATAAAAACATAATATTATAGAAATTGAAAATTCGCCAAAGCTGTATTATTTAAATATTATAAAAATATTTCATATGATGTCCTTACAGATCCTCGGTGCCTTGCCACAATACAACTCCCGTATCAGCATCTCTTAAATTCATCCAATTACTAAAGAACAAACAAATTTAATTTATGTAAATATAATTATTGATCAATGATATCTTGAAATTTTGACTTACACTTGGAATCCACTTAAAATATCCTCAGGTTTTGGTCCCATTATTTTATTCACAATACAGGTGGTAATGACGATATTTTTTACGGTATCTATTAAACGCCGATTCAATTTATCGTTCAAAACGAGCGATAAACCATTTCCAACTATCAAAAAGTGACGGGAACGGACTACGAAGGCGATATTGTTGCCGGAAAAAAGACGACAAATACGCGAAAACGGTCAAATACCTGTAAAGTATAGTGTGAACCTTTTCGACGTCCCGTCAGAGTAACAAAAACGGGTGCGCCGAAAATGCGGTTCGTCAATAATACTAAACGTGATTTTTAATGCTTATAAAATATATACTTAAATAGTGAATAAAAGATATGTACTAAATTACTATACTCATTTATGGTCTATAGATTTATTTATTGCTTATTAAGTGACTAATGACTATTATTATTATTATAATATTATGATTGATATTTATTATTTATATTGATAATCATAATCAGGCCGCGACGAATGATTTTTTGACGACAACCGCGATTTTGGCGCTGGAGGAAAAAATTAATATTACCACCCACAGTTTCACTTCCACGGCCGTCGGGCTCACGGTCGCGCGCGCTACTCGATAATAATTTCCTGCAAAGCTGCGAGGGCCAAGGGGTGGTTATACATATAGACTCGATGCTGCGCGGCGCGGGAGCTGCGTTTGCGTTTTTGCACTTTGCAGGCTGCAACACGCCAGCACAGACCACGACGGGGCGACACTACGACAGTCGAACACGATTATCCATGATCGATCGTACGTCGTCTTCGTTGGTCCTTACGGCATATGCTGTGTACGCGTTCTCCCTTCACACTTTATAACGGACTACGGATTAGATACAATTATTAGATAGTTATATTATAATATAATAATATATCGTATCCGCCCGGAAATGACTTCATCATCCGCCAACGCACAGACCGCCGGGGTGTCGGACGCTGTGGCCGCGGCTGTAGACGACGGGTCCGGGGCCGCGTCCAGTAATCGAAATCCGCTGCTGTGTTTCCTCTGCGAGGACTATTACGACGATCCTTGTATCCTGATATGTTTTCACACGTTTTGCGCCAAATGCGTCCGGACCAAAAACCAGGAGGGCAAAATCAACTGTCCTTTGTGTGGGTGAGTATCGTCTGCAAGTTGCAACAAACAGTTATTAGTATAAGATACAGCCAACGTGCAGGTATGTATACATAAGGTCGTAACTGGGGAGTCCAGGAGTCCTGAGTCCTGACCCCCCCCAGAAATTTTTTAAAGTAGAAATATTTTTTTACTATCAAATAATTAACTAAGTATAATGTAAATTGAATATTTTACTGACGATAATAATTAAGTTTTATATTTTTAACGTAATAAAATGACAAATGTTCAGTATCTATTTTTAAAAAAATGTTGAACCCTCATCCGAAATTTTTTTTCAGTTACAGTCTTGTGTATTAAAATTGACGAGAGTTAAGGTTCCCTAAAAATTATCAAGTTTTAAATTTTATTAACACTTTATAATGATATACAAATATAATGGTAACCGCACAATTTCCCCCCGGACATTTTCCCCCCGACTGTTTTTGGCATGGTATGACATTTTTTCCCCATTTTTTTTTTAAGTTTATCATTTAATAAGAAATTATTTTTTTTTTCATAAATATAATCAATTATACTACAATTTGAATTAACTTTATAAATTTATAGTATAAATTACATTTTTTTTTTTCATAAATAGGTATAATAAGACATAAAAAAACTGTATACAAGTAAAATAAGTTATATGTATAATAAAAATTATATAACAAAACGTAAAAAAATTATATAAGTATAAAAGGTTAAAAAGATTTATGAAATAGTCTAAAAATTTCGACATAAAAATGAAATATTTTGTAAGAAACATTTAATTTCTGATTCTTTTTTTATATCTGAGCACATATTTTGTAATCGTCTTTCATATTAATTTTTTTTTTTTTGTAAAAAATACCGTGCCTGTTTTAATTTTTAATAGTTTATAAATTGCCATTGAATTTGACTTTTATAGTGCTTCAATGAACATCCAAATATTTAGATGCTGAGTTCTTACCAAAGTTTTAAATTTGTTATTGAAAAACCTTCACTAATATTATTTGTTCTACCTGTATTTTTATTTGTAGCATTATGTACATTCCATAAATAAGAAGAAAATATTGGTAAAGATCGCCATAATGACAAACTATTTGATTGTGTAGTAGTTCTCTTGTAAGTCCTATTGACGTACGTTCTATCAAAGTATAACAATAATTCATCGATATCTGGATCATTGAGGTCTTTTGATAAATCATACAACACAGACATACCTAAACAATTAGTATAATAAAACGTATAAAATAGTAGTTATTATAATAATATTATTAACATATATTAGTATATATAGTACATACCTTTCTTAACATATTTTAAAGGCAATAATGCCAACTATTTGACAATTTTATATTTCAATGTTACTAGCGAATAATACAGTATGCTAATACTATTACTTTTTTATTTAGACAATCTTTTAATTATACTATTATTTTATTGTTTCATTCAAGTAGTAGAATTGATCAAAAATATACATCTACTATAATAAGTAATTATAGTATAATTGATTATATTTATGAAAAAAAATTATATTTTACTGGAAAAAAATAATTTCTTATTAAAATATTAGATAATATTATATTATTAAATAATATACTTAAAAAAAAAATGGAGGGAAAATGTCCGCATCGAAAATATGTTGGGGGGGAAATGTCCTACTACGCCGAAAACAGACGGGAGGAAAATGTCCGGGGGGAAATTGTCCGTCATTCAATATAATATATATACACATATTTTTAATATATATACATATTATGTATTTATGTATATATATTGTGTTGTACAATTTATATTAAACTATTATAGTACAAAACTTTAACTATTTTATGGCTTATTGGCTGAGTTGCATTGTAGGTACCAAATAAATTATATTATATAGGTATATATTGTTAAAGGTAGGTAATAGGTATATGATATTTTTTTCCAACTGCCTATAACATACAATTAATAGTAGCCAGTATAGGTTTATAACTATATACAGTATACACATACTAGGTTAAATTTTAAACGAAATAAAATCTACTACAACTTATCTATATAGTTTATTTAAGTTGTAAAAATTATTATTAAATTGTTTTTTAATTATTTATTTTATTTATATTCCTGATAACTACTAATTTATACTACATGTATTTTCGATCACGTTGATGATGACAATAATTTCTATTTTAATATTATTACTATTTAGTACCTATTTACCACATATAACTGCCAGTTGACAGCCTATCGAGTATCGGTATTTTGGTACCTAATTCGGCGAACGACTACGAAATAGACAATTAACGTAAAATTGAAAATAAATAATTGAATGTCGAAATTTCTTAATAGGTATTAGGTAGTAGAAAAATTCAAAACCTAAAATACCTTTGTTTCTCGATAGTCACTTATAATCTTACTACCTTTAACCTTATTATTTATATTACTTATTTATCGGTAGAATGGATTACTATTGGAAAACCAGTATGTTTTTGATATAATTTTATATTTTTTTTTTTAGATTATGTTATTAAAGTAGTATTATAGTATTATACATTTGTACAGCTGAACATTTCTGTAGATATAATACGATCCCGTTACGTTTTAGTTATTTTTTATTCTAGGATTTAGGAATAGAAATTATTGGGACTAAGACGGTAAGCAGTGGCGTAAATACGGGGATGCACGACGGTGCACTTGCACCCCCCGGAAATATATAGCAGGTGCAAAGATATGCGTTTGCACCGGCTAAAATAAATTGTACTCAAA
>VUJU01003074.1:0-15887 GCA_009835225.1 Aphis craccivora | reverse complement strand
TGTTCTTTTTTCCTTGGTCTTTTTTTCCTAGATTCATTTTATGTAGACCAAAAGATAATATTTATTTTAAGTTTAATTAGATAATTACAATTTTTAAGATATATTGAGATTTAAGACTTTATATTAATACAAAACAAATAAAATAGATTTATGTGTCTTGATATATTAATGTATATGGCAGAGGTTCCCAAACTTTTATTGTACTACCCATTTTTTGGCGACCCACAATATCAATGAATGACCTTTTTTTCTTAGTGAATCAGTTGCTTAGAACAAACAATATAGGGATATAAAGATAGATTTTATGAATATACAATATTATTTAAATTTTTAATATAAAAATATAGCACAACTTACAAAAAATATAATTGCAACCCACAGTTTGGGAACCTCTGGTATATGGTACATCACAATATTCTACTAAAATGTAAAAACCATACAACTTAAATCATTACAATATACCTAATTATCTTACTCTTGTTTCTGTAGCCACCCATCATCAATTAGCCGCTTCACAGGCATCTACCCAGTCATTATATATGTCAACTGGTTCTGACAAAAAGCTTGTAGTTGTTTGAAACGACTCAAGACAAACCCGACAATAGACTTTCCCCACGTTTCGACTCTTGTCCCTGTGCAAACATAAAAGTTTGGTAAAACAGATTGTAGTATAACATTAAATTACGATATGAATGACAGTAATATAATTCATCATAATAATTTTATTTTCAATTCCGATTCAACACTTTAAAACCAATCAATAGCAATACTTACATTTTGACTTCGCAAGATTTTTCGTGATTGCAAAACGGGCAGTTAAACTGTGTGTCTAGAGGCTCTATGGCTTTCCTTTTCGCGGGAGGCTTTCTTTTACTTTTCCTACGTCCCATCGCACTGGATAATTAAATGAGTTGTCAACACAACTCAGAAAAAAAATATCGCTACTAGACGTTTATATTTTGTTGTATCACAAACAGAATACATAAAAATTAGAAAATTATCTATTGTGCACTAAGAAATAATTTTATTGCTGTTACGTTTCAGTTATTAGTTTTATTATTGAAAATATATTAATATTCAGTTTTAAATCGGTATAAAATGTAAACAGTAAAAACGTCTAATCAGATAACATTGGGAAAGATCTTTAAACAAAATACTATTACTTATTAATATACCTATTGGCTATTATAGTCACTTTTACAGTTATTATCGAAGTTTTAGTATTGTCCAGTGTCCACGATTAAAGATATATATATATATTATTGTTTTACTCAACTACCAAACTCCTGACTCCAGGAGATAAATTTAAATAATTCGTACCTATATTATGAAAAAAATGAAAAATACTACATAGTGGCCATAGTGCTATATAACAAATAACTAGGGTTTAGGATAAAATGGATAAATAATAATTAACAATCCAAGACCGGCGGTTGATAAACGCTACAGTGTGGACAACATAATATAAGAGTTGAGTATATTGTTCAAAATAATGATATTGAAAAGTTTTGGTCACGATCACAATTTAACTGATTTAAGATATCTTAAATCGTGGTCACGAATCACGATGTAGAGAAGAAAATAAATCTTCTCTACATCGTCATCGTGGGTTTGGTTTTTGAAAAACCTCGACCCAGGAGATAGAGGTTACTACTTTGAATTAAATTTAAGCTATTTTATGTTACAACCATAGAGTAAGAGTAAGAATATAAAACTAGATCTTGGAAAATAGAAATTTCAAATCCTCAATATCAGGTTTTTGACAAATCATAATAATATACAATTTAATTTCTCTCATAATTTTCCCAGAAAACGATTCATAAAATTGAAAAAAAAAATGTAAAATAACCATAAGATAAATTTTGAATTTTAAAATAAAATATACATTTTGGAACAAAAAAATTGAATTGCACAAAATCGATGTGATATTTTTTCACGGATTAAGATATCTTAATTCGTGTATTTTTTGTACCTCTTTCGAATTTCGATTTCATTGGTTCTTTCGGAAATTAAATAAGGGGAATAACTGCCCTATGTTTGTGTAGATACTAAATAATATTATTATCAGATAACGAAGCCACCCACAGAAAACGACCTATTTACTATTTAGAATTTACCATGATTAATTAGTAGTTGATATGTGACATTTTATGTTTGTTTATGTTATTACTTATTAATTGATACGATGTCCATATTATTCATAAATATTGATACCAAATTACCTAATATACTAAAATAGTAAAATCTAATAACTATTAAATACCTATTAATTAATTAATTAGAATCGTTTTAAGTACTTTATCTTTTATGACTACGTTTTCTTTATTGTTCGTTTTTTCATATATTTCTACTCTTTATAGTTAGTAGGAAAATGGAAATTAATACACTTAACATGGAGAAGACATCTGATACAATAATTAAAGAGTTATTCAACTCTTTGGAGCAGAAAATACCTTGTGTTCCTGATACAGAAGTTACGTCCACATACTCGGTGCCAGAATCCAATAAGAAGCATAAGCGACACAATAAATCAAAAAAAAAACATAAAAAACATAAGAAAAAATCCAAGAAATCCAAAAAAAAAAAACGACATTCAAGATCTTCTTCACCTGATGATTACATTGAACTGAAACTTAAAAAAGATAAATTAGAAGAAGCCAAATCTGGTATGTCAGTATCATTAGATGTGATCATGGAAACAATTGTGAGTACGGCTAATGAAAAAAGTGAGGAGGTTAAAGACATTAAATACAATGAAAATGGGATTGATCATCTAGATACAACTTTAATTGATAAAAATAAAGTACAGACACCAGAAAATGATTCATATCAAACAAGTAATAATAGTTATATATATTTAACTAAACATGTATAATTTTATGTACATCATTTGTTTTTCATGTTTTCAGAAAATAATACTACAGGATTAAATAATGGAAAAATCATCATTAAAGATTTAAAAGAGAGTCGTTTATACCATGAATTAGTTAATGAAGTCCAAGAAAAAGAACGATTGAAAACTGAAAAGTATAAAATTAGTGAACATAGTAATTTATCTCATGATTTAGATAAAAAAAAAAAAAAAGGTGAGTATTTAAAATATACTTAACTATGGTATAAGTACATTATAATGGTCAATTTAAATAGGTAACTTAAATTAAGAATTATCACTCAAATTTTTATTGTACCTTAACTATATTATATTTATAGATAAACATAAATCAAAAAAAAAGAAAAGATCAAGAAGTAGAAATAGATCAAGTACTCCAAAACGACTTAAGAAGTATAGCCGATCTCGTTCAAATAGCAAGGATAAGTAAGTATTATTTTTTATAGTGAAAAAATATTCTATTTCTTTATTGCACATGGTTGTGACGAATCCTGATTCTCTTTTAATTTTATCTTCATAAATTCAATTGTATATAATAAATAATATATTAATCATAATAGTATTGACATATTTAAATATTGGTTTAGGTATTCGAGACACGATGACTCTAGAAGTCATCAAACTAATTCAAGGAACCAAAGTGACTCTAATGTTAAATGTAAAAATAACGATATTAATATAAAATCAAAAGAAAAAAGTAATCATCATAAAAGATCTATAACACCAGATAAATATTCAAAATCAATTAGACGTTCAAGATCAAGAGATAGTAAAAAGTCAAAGAGATCAGAAGATTATAATAGAACAAGAAAACAGTCAAGGTCTAAAGAAACATCTAGGACTAGACATAGATCTCCTTCTTGGTAAGGACATTAGTTTTTAATTTTTATTTATTTTTCAAATAT
Organism: Aphis craccivora; assembly: GCA_009835225.1. Lineage (NCBI taxonomy): Eukaryota > Metazoa > Arthropoda > Insecta > Hemiptera > Aphididae > Aphis > Aphis craccivora. The sequence continues at coordinate 12,092 of VUJU01003074.1, read as the reverse complement.
TCTAAAGGTTTTTTTTTCAGTGAAAAGATTGATAAAAAAAAATTATTTAAAATTGCTCGTAAAAATGCCTTGTCTCTAGTACAACAAGGCGTATTACCAGTGGGAAGTGTAAAAAAAGATATTTTAGCCAATGTACCCACTAAAACTGTAGATGAACTAACAGGTAACTCAAATTTAAAGTATTTTCCTTTATAAATTTAAAATGTAACCTCGTAATTAACAATTCCGTCTTGTTATTGCTACAAATACTATAATTTTAGTTTTATATACAACTACAAAAATGTTTTATCAGAACTTAAAATTATAATAAATATTAATTTTGATAGCTTATTAACTGTATTTTAATATTATTATTATTTATATTATCAGTTATAAGTAATATTTACATATTTGCATATTATAATAATATTATAAATGTCATCATACAGCTTATTTGTTTAAGATTTTTGTCGTAAACTTTCAAAAAAGGATAAGGATCGTGATGATGATACTTCTTATTCTTCTGACGATGATGAATTCAAACAACCTTTTCATCATCCATTTTTGGTCAAGGAAAGACCTAATATAGTCATGAATATTAGAGTAAATAAATTTCAATGCAAATATTAAAGTTTTCATTCGAATTCTACCAAATTTATAAGTATATAACTAAACCCAAATTTTTAGAACGCAACTCAATTACCTATTAAATCCTTTCAAGAAAAAACTATTGGACAAGATGTATTAAGGCAACAGTTTCCTGTATCCAGTGGTCAAACTCATAGTTTGGCTCTTACTGAATGGGTACCAATTGGTCCTGAGGAATCTGCAAAATTAAATAAAGTACTTAGACCTGATGAAGGAAAAAAACTTTCTAGCAAATCACACCATATTCCACAGGCTCCAAAAGTTGTTCCTGTATGATTTTATACAACAACTGTAATTGTATGATATAATTTATAATAATTATCTTATTCAGGTGGAAAATATTGTTCAGCCTGTTTCAAGTCCAACCAATGCTATAGTGCCTATGGATTATCAGTATGTTCCTCCTGCTGTTGAAACTCCAGCATTCACACCTTATGTAAATGAGAATATTAAATTAATTTTTCTAATGGCCATTAAACTAAAGGTATTAATTAATGTTTAATATTATAGGCACATGGCAGTTATTCATTGTTGTCATTTGAAACTGGACAGTTTACTGGTCATACTGGTGCTAAAGTACTAACTCCTGCAGAACTTTCTGCTGGATTTCAAACTTGGGTGAAAAAGGTAAAATGTATAGGAACTTTATACTTCAATTTTTATTTTTATTTGTTTTTTAATATATAGTGGGTATAAATAATTTTTGCACTTTATATTATTTTCTTCAAATTCGATATTGGCAATTTTCATTGGGCTTTCAAACACTTGGAAATATTACTTTAATTTTTAGGTAATATACGACTATAATGATTATTGAAAAAGGCAAATAAAACATTTATGTACAACTTAAAAAGTTATTTCACATTTTAATCATTTTTAAATACAGTGTATTGATGTTGGTTACAATTAACCTACTCAATTAAAACATAATACATTATTATTGTGCATTTAATAATAAATTTAGTTATTTAACTTTTATGGAAGAGTGGATGTAATAATTCAATATTTAAATGTATAATTGATTAATTTAAAATTAATATTTTACATAGTTTATGATATCAAGACAATTTATTTTAAACTGTATGTTTATCTAGCAATTGCTGCATTGCTAAATAAACATGCATATTAAGTGCACGAAAGCCAAATGGAAATCTGTTACAGGCAGTATTCCTTGTGTTTAACATATTTAAGCGCTATATCAACAACACCACAATCGAACGACGGTTCGTCTGCTGAACGCTCATGGGATATCTGATGCAGCCCCTGGTAATTTTAATAGATACTTGAATGTATGCATTTAACAGTGTGTACGTTTACAGTATTTAGTTAAATTTTATTTTAAAGTGAAACAAACATTTGAAAATACTTAACATGTATTTTTGTAAGTATTAAAAGAAAATACATCATAATATGGATTCAATGATCATCTAGTTCAACACAGATATTTTTTACCGAAAACATCACGGCTTTAAAATAATGATTATTTATACAATAATATACTATACAAATACTTGAATGGTTGATTATTTTAAATTATGTACAATATAATACATTTATAATTGTAGGATCAGCTAAAAAATTCAGCTCCTGTAAACAGTGGTATTGGGATTCATTTGTTACAAAAAATGGGATGGAAACCAGGTGAAGGTCTTGGAAAGAATCAATCTGGATCTTTAGAACCACTTTTACTAGATGTCAAAATGGACAAAAGAGGTGAAAAAAATTTTCAATGTTGGTGTAAAGTATATGTTATTTAACTATGAGTGTTAATAGGACTGGTGGCTGAAGAAGAACTCCAAGGAAATCGTACAAAGAAGTTTTCAAAAAAAGCAACATTACCCACGTTGTCACTAGATGGTAAATTATCTAAATAGTATAAGCAAACAATAAAGTAGCTATATTATTTAATGAAAATAATATATTTTTCTAGGAAAACATCCAGTTTCATTATTAAATGAATTTTGTGCAAAACGTAAATGGGACGTACCCAAGTTTAATACTCTAGACGAATCTGGTCCTAGTCATAGAAAAACATTTATTATGACTGTAAGTATTCAAAATGTACAAAAAAATATTTTATTTTGTATTTTTATTTTATAAAGGTAGTTGTCAATGGAGTGCAGTATTGTTCATCAAGGTGTCAAACAAAAAAATTGGCTAAAATGGAAGCTGCCAAAGAGTGTTTAAAAGAAATTGGATTATTAAATTGAATTAATATGTTTTTATGAAATAAATGATTTTTTTAAATGTTGAAATAACAAAGTACTGTCTTTTATGATCACACTATATAAGACCTATTTTTATAAGTTATGTATTTAATCATTATACATTTTTTTTTAGATAAATGTTACAAGAAATCTATTTTTTTTATGATATAATTTTTAAAACTCTTAACAACTTGTTGAATAATATAATACAAATGGTATATAAGTTGTTTTAAAAATCTTCTAAAGACAAATGGTAATTTAGAAGGATATAATACATTTCATTAACTATAAGGAAAATTACAAATGTAAAAGTGAAGTTGTAGAAAACTTGTTATATACATATCTTTGATTATTTTATTAATTGAAAATGTTATAAAAATTATAAATGTATTTCTGTTATCTGTATAAAAAGAACTCAATTGTATTATATTTCTATAAACTAAAGTGTTTTATACATAAATATATATATACTGTATATTATTATGTACAAAATACTAATACCATGGTTAAATAACTAGTTATATTATTATAATTTGTAATGCTGAGCATTAAAAATTAAAAATTCACCATAATATTTATTAATAGTCTATTCATATACTAGTATCATTAGTATCATTGAATAATTAGTAATATAGATACTTTTAGTTTTCCTTATTTTTCTTTTCTTTTTTTTTTTGTATAACTACAATTTGAACTTTGAAGATATTTTAGCTGACTTAATACAATAATAATTCATAAAATGATAAAATACAAATTATCATTAAATAGTATAACTACAAGTAAATAAAAAAAAATGAGAAAAGCAAAAAACAAGTTAATCTGTGTATTTTTATTTTTAATATAACTTCAAAAAAATAAATAATATTGTAGCTGTCAAAGCAGTCATAAAATCAAAACATAATGAAAAAATATGTTCCTTAAGAATATTTTATAAACAACATTAAAAACCAACTATGAAAGTTATATATTACTAATAATGAAATAATTGTGTTTATTGCATAAAAAACTAAGTAACTATAAAATTTTAAAGTATTAAATATAGTATTTTAGTAGTTATAAATACTTATAAAATAAATTAACTTATCAATAAATAACAGGAAATAGATAATTTTATTCATTTTTAAAAACGGAAATAATGAAATTTTTACGCAAAAACCATTTTTGATAAAACTTGGGTTGTGACTCAATTACTGTAAATACTTGAAATGTTGGTCAAATCTTTATATTAACGTTATCTACGCACGGTTAAATTTAAAAAATATTTTGACTTTTTTTGAGCTATTTATAGACGATTGAAATGTTCAATTTTTCTGAAAATTGTTTTTTTAAGGTGTCGATAAAATTTTTTTGGCCCAATTAAAATACTTGAAAATTTAATACAAAGTTCCTCATAAATTATTTTAATAGCGATTAAAAAATTATAACTTATAAGAATACATAGGCACAATTTTTTTTTTTAGCATTTGAAGTTCAAATAGGTATTGACAAAAATTCGGCAAAACCATGAATATTTGCAAATTATTTTGTAGGTATAATTCATAAAAATTTTTGTGTAAGTAGTTAAGAGTTGAAAATTCAAAATTCAATACAAGATTTTCCATAAGTTTAGCTTATAATAATTATAAAAAAAACTTAAATTCTGGTATATTCAGGCCATTAAAACATAAACCACCTTTTTTACCAACCATTTGAAATTATATTCTAGGCTGACAAATCATCTCCGTTCAGAATCGTTTTTTGTATACAATGATACCTATATACTGTATAATTATTTAAAAATTATTAGGTATTAATAATAGTACTTTTTAGGAAACTTTTGTGGATTAATTAAATTCATAATAGAAGAGGGAGGAAACTTCACGAATGTCTATTTAATTCTAATTTATCTAATTTGAAACATTCATATTCATATGGTAGAATCATGAAGACTAGAATATTTCTATGTAATATAGGTAATATGGGTAGAACATAAGCAAGGTGGATTTAAATCCACCTTGAACATAAGTATACTCATATCAGTGCCATGGAGAATTTGAAAATGTTCAGATTCTTGTCTGATACTTCACCTCCCATAAGTCCCATCCAGAACTAAATAATAATTTACTTTCATATTTTAAATTACTTGTTGTAGGATATATTTAAGTACTACAGGTAGAAGATGCTGAATTATCACTCATTCATTGTTACTCACACCATTTAAAAAGCTTGAGGTGGCATCCATTTAATTACCCACTTTGACTTTGCCATGGCACTGCTAAATATATTATTTTTTATTAAACATAAAAATATTAAATAATAAGTTCACATATTACAGCAGTAATAAATAAATAAAAATGTATTTCTATACAATATCATAAATAACATAACGTATTAATATTTTAAATTATTGCGTATAACAAAGTATCGTATTGTGTAGGTATAATGAAGCAAATATTTAAAAAAAAAATAGGTAAATAACAAAATTAAAACATAATACAACATAAATACATCAAATTAATTTTTTTTTTTAACAATAATTACTGCCATCGTTTGTGGACACGGCATAATAGGTGGGAGCTTATGTTTCAGTCTCATATCAATATCCTTAAGGAATGGTTGAGATGGGTTAGGTGTTTGTAGAGGTGGATCTAGAACAGGGTAATTTTGAATAAGATCTTTTGCCGCTAATATGTTATTTCTAAGGCGCGGATCATCAACTCCCATCTACATAAAATACGCATAAAAAAATTATTTAGTAATTTTTTATATAATATATTTTTTAAATCACACACATTTGAAATAATATTAAATTTGTTTACCGTAGGAGGAATGTCCGAGTAGTCACGTATTGACACTTCGCATGGTACCATAAAATATTTCAATTTTTCTTCTTTACCGTCTCCAACACAATTTAATTTAAATTCTTTAGTTTCTGTATTTTTTTCAATCAATTTATTAATATTAGTATATTTTTTTTCATCAAATATCTCTTCATCTTTATGGTCTTCTACTTTTTCTTCACTTTCGCAACTATTACCATTACTAAAACAATTGAAAATATCTATCTTAGGTAACTATAAAATTATTATTAATAGTATTAATTAAATTTCTATTTAAATCATTTATATAAAAAATATTAAATGTAATCTAACAATAAGAAAAAAAAACAGGATCGGAAACATATTGAGCCAAAACATAATATATTAGGTACCTACATCATAGACTACTATAAATAAACAATATTAATCTACCTTAACACAGGAAAAAAAACTAGCTATTATTTATTTAATTTTAATTAATCAACTATTATTTTATAAATATGCTTCTATAGAATTATACTTTTAAATAGGTTTAAGATTAATTATTAGTAATAAGTTAATTATTTCCTTTGGAATTAGGTACATTTCAATATTTTCTAAAAATTAAAGATAATTTGTCCATCAAAATACCTTCTAGGTAATGCTAATAATTAATAACTTTAATTGATGGCTACTTAAATATAAGTAATAATAATTAATATATAGATAATTAAATAAAAGAGATAAATTAATTAATAGCTTTAGCTTTGAGCTAATATTTTTTAAGTGAATGTCGTTTTACTAGAAAAAAAGTACTATTAATTATTTATTAATTATAAATTCAAATTATTTCTTAGTATTTAATTAGGTATTTTAATTCTGTAATAATATCGTTATATTGAGAATTAACGAAAAATGCATATAACTATTTATTTTATATAATTTATAAAAATAATACTTAAAAATTATATTTAATTTACTTGTTTAGAGGTTCGTTTTGTTTTTCTGGTAACAACTTATCTTGAACATATTTTTCATCAATAACAAGACCTAATATAAATTTAAACATTTTATTAATTAATAAAACCATACTATATAATTGATGCTCCTATTTAAAATTATAAAAGTATACGTTTTTAATCAACAAATAAATATTAAATACTAGGTATGTACCTATAACAGCACGATCCCACAGCCCTCAGACTTTTGTATCCCCTCTATCCCAAGAAAACATTTAGTACATATATTCAATAATTTTAAAGTGTTTATGAGTTTGATAAATTAGAAAAAGTCATAATAATATTATTTTTGAAATTAATTTAATACAATTTAAAATTAAGAAACCATAATAATAATTTTTTATTAGAATTAAGCATTAGACACCACAACAATCTGTTTGACTAAACTTAAAAATTGGCTTCTAAAAAACATTAAGAATCATCATATTTATTAACATGATTATTATTTCATCATCAATATTAATTTGTAATGTGGTAAATTGTGCATTATATTTATATATTATGTTTGTTATAAAAGAAAATATGAATGGCGGCTTATAGTTTTTATACAAATTTGTAGATTGCCCTGTTAGCAATAATAGTTTAGAGCACCTCAAAGATTAAAATAATAATAAGTTATATTATATTTAAACTTGCCATTAGATTCGTCATCATCGCTTAGATCATCAAAAAAAGGTTGATCGTAGGTCTCTATGGACAAAAGTGGTTTCTTTTCTAAATTGTTCTGAAATAGAATATCATTTATATAGGTACTTGTTTATATAGAATAAAACAAGAACAATTATTAAAAATTAAATATAATATAGGTAAGTCTATAAAAAATGTTAGAAAACAAAATTCCTTAAAATCTTCATTTTCGTACGGTGGTGTATCAAAACGTAATTTTACAAAAGGTTACAAGATATATATTAACGTGTTAATAAATAATTTTTTATTCTGTAATTCATTAGGTTATGTATATATTATATAAAATTAGTTATTGTTTACTATATATTACCTTCAATATTTTTCTTTTTTGTTCTTCATCAAGTTTGCCATGGCTAAACCGACAATGTACACCTTTATAGCATTTCATACCAACAGTATGATAATATTTACATGGTAATTCCCTATGCACGAATGGTTTTTTTTTCTCTTGGTTTGTTCTTTCGTGATCTTCATCGTTCTGATCAACTTTAGGTCTCTTACGTCCTCTATCATCATCTCTCTGATAGCTAAGAGCTCTTTTTGTTATAACCCTTTTACTTCTAGGAATTCTATCTCTGGATCTGTTGTTGTTGAATCCAGAAAAATTGTTATGTAAATGAGCATGTATTATTTGTTGATGAGACGACTGTTGAGGTCTCTGATCCTAGTATAACATAAACAAAAAAGAAATTATATTATTATAATACAATAAATTATAGTTTAATTTATTGCTTACCATGTCCCACGAATTTTCAAAATTTTTTTGCTTTGCACTTTCTCCAAGACAATTTTTTTTAGATGCTTTAAGCTCTATATTTCTTGCAGTTGATTCAGCAATTTTAGTATCATATTCTTCATCCAAAATCTCTCCATCCTCAAGGTCACCATCGACTTCATTTTCCCAACTATTATCATTACTAAAACAATCGAAATTTCATTAGTTGAAGTTATTTTTAAAGTGTTAAAGTTAATGTAATTTTACTATATAAAATATACCTACTATTAATTATTTATTAATTATAAATTCAAATTATTTCTTAGTATATAATTATTTTAGTTCTGTAATCATATTGTTATATTGAGAATTAACAAAAAATGTGTACATCTGACAATTTATTATAAACCATTTATAAAAATAATACGAATTAAATTTACAAAAAAAAATGTAGTTAATGTTACTTTTGTTAAAATGTCAATAGAATTATTGATAATTAAAATTAATTATGCCAAATTCAAATTTTAATTCGTGATATTTAAATTAACAAAAAAGATATTTGTAAAAATTAAAACTTTTTATAATCCACTGAAAACTTTACATTATTATTTTTACATAATATTATGTAAATCTATAAAATAAACCCTGAGATATTATAACCAAAATCTGAATTATCTATATACAAGGCCGAATTAAGGGGGGGTCTTGCCGGGGCGGTAGTTCCGGGGCCCTCTCAAGTACCCAAGTAAAGGGGCCCAAACAATTTTAAGCCGATACTCATTTTTATATTTTTTTTATCGACAAAAATAACTAAATAGTAAATACAAAAGTACTATGGTAGAAAAGACGCATTTTACCACAAACTAATATTTATATATATATATATATATATTAGTTCGTGCATTTTACTGTTATTTAATTTTTTCTTTGATATAAATAATAATATCAATAGTTAAGAATGTTATTTATGACTGGTAATACCTAGTAAAATACCATAACTCTTAAGACTTATAATTTATATGGCTGTGGGTAATACTGGCAGTATTGGTGGAATACGTTAAAATCATTAGGCTTGTACTAAGAGAGTTGGCTTCAAGTAAACCAAGAAAAAAAATTATTTGATAAAATAGTTTTTGTTTTATATTATATTAACTTTTCTTTGATATTTGTTGTAAACTGTTAATAAATTTAAAAGTTATTATGAAATTTTGAATTAAAATTAATGAAATATGAAGTATTTACTTTTATTATATTAAAACTAGTAGTTTTATATACATAAGTCATAAATTATATTATATACATATTAATTTTATAATTTTATAATGCAATTGACAATTTGTGAAATAGTTAGAAAAATGTATCGTTCTGCGAGCATAGCGAACGGCTTGTTTTTTCAAAAGGACCCATATGAAATTTCAGTCCCGGGGCCCAATAAGTCCTTAATCCGGTCTTGTTTATGTATATATATATTACGCTTAAAAAAGAAAATAACATTCTGTTTATGATTTCAAGTAGTAAAAGAAACAATGGGTACAATATTATGTTTGCAATATTATATTTTTCAATATTAATAATTATTATTTTCCAAATATGTACATACAAGTATACAACCATAAAAAATAAGATCAATATTCTATAGACTTTAATTCAAATTTACACACATCAGTTGAAACATAATTAACTCTAACTTTTAAGTTAAAATTAAAAAAAAAATAATAATAAGCTTCTATATTGGGCGAAGTTTATCTAATGTATTCTTACTCGTGCAAAACGTTTTCCATTTTAATATTCTGCTGAACAATGATTTAAATACAATTTTTTCAATTTCACCAAATATATAAACACAGGTAAGTATATGTATTGCATTTAAGTTTTTTTTAACTATTCTAAACAAATGCTTAAAACAAAATTTAAGTAAATAAAAATAATATATTAATATTGTTTAATGTTTATTTTTAAACATAGATGTCATGTCAATATAATATACAATTCTAAATAGCCAGCATAATATAATATTATATAGTATAAACAATAAAATTTAAAACTATCGAAAATGAAATAAACGTTACAGTAAATCGGAGAAAATGACTACGGTCTACGGTACACATTACATTTATGTAAAATGAAATACAATTATAAAAAGCGGGTTAAGTGGGTACCGCTCTGCTGTACATTAGGTGCCGCGTGGATCACTATTATGTATTATAGGAGTGTTAATTTTGAATCCAATGATATGTATCGTTGTCTACGAAAAACGATTAGTGTAACATTTAGGTTCAGTGGGTTCACGGTTCGTAAAAATGTCCCGTCGCGGTGGTTATTTACGCCTTTTTAACACACATCCGCGGTCCGCCAATAACGATATAATGATCGAGATGTATAATAATTGTATACATCAGGTCTACCCGCACTGTACTATTGTAATCGTGTGTGTGTTGCGCCTCGGGAAAAAAGCGATCGATATTATTATTCTGGATATTTTCAATTTTCTTTTTGCCTACCGCCGACGTTTCCGGCTACCCTATATACGCACCCTTTGTCGGGACGACACACATAAAATGTATAATAGGTATCCATCCAGGTATCCTGGTCTAGGCGGACGAAAGCTCACGCGTCCCGTCTCTTTGTCGGCGGTCGGCTTATGGATTTGTGCGCACTTTGCACTCGGCTAACGGAGAACTACCCTACTGTGAACACTGAACATCCCGTACACCGGATCAATCAACCTGAGGAAACAGTCATCTCCGTTCCGCCGCGCGCGTAATGAGTGGATAAAACATTGAATATTGACGGACTGCATCAGTTTTTTACTCTTTCTACTTTTGTTGTTATAGCATATAAGCTTCGAACCTCACGGATTACGCCATAATACTTGCACAGGACGCGCAGTAATAGCCGCGGAAGAAAAAAAATACTACCCGAACGCTCAGAAAATACAAGCGAAACAAACGCATCAGCATAAGACTGTACGCGAATTAATGTATTTGAATACGTTAAATAACACGATTTAAAATTTAAAAAAAAAAATAACTTAATTAACCACCATTCGACAAACGGAGAAGAGCTCGCAGTATGAGTTTTTTTTCGTTATTATGACTGGCTTAATTTACTTATTCCATCCCTTCGGTTCTGCCAGTCGACTGCGGTTTTATAATCATCGTCGTGGAATGACCGTATTGAGAATTCGTTCTTTATGCATTCGTTTTGGAGAATATTAACGAACGTGTAAATTTAATTAATATTAGTAAAACGACTCTAATTATTTTTTCAATGGCGTTATAAGTTAGTCCGTAGTTTGTTTTAGGTACATTCCAGAGCTAAAATTAAATACTACGTTTCAAATACGTTCTGTTTAACATATTTTATACACACCAATAGAATTTACATAAAATTATACAATAAATAAAACTAGTATACAAAAGTAATTTGATTATTTTGTATATGTTGCTGTATTTCCTAATTAATATTTACATCTTTAAATATTAGGAAAAATAATTATTTTATGTCTACCCTTTTTAAATATTTCATCATGATAAAATAAACTTTTATTTATTTTATCATGTATTTCATTAGACTTTTTTTTTCGGGTTTAATCGACGACGGGAGGGGACCGCTTTCGCATTACTTCCTCCCGGATTTCATTAGACTATTAGTTCTTAAAGAAACTTTAATGTACTCTATTATGGTTGTATTGAAAATCATAAAATAATTTCAATTTTATAAAATTTCTTATCTCAATAAAATTATGTCTGATATTTTTAATAATACGCAGAATATATAAATTAATCAAAAATTTAATCTATTTTTTTATTTTTCAATTTTAGATTCTGAACGAAGTGATGAATGTATTGATTTTACAATGATGTGTGTTTTTTTTTTTTTTTTTTGTTTTTTTTTGTGTCTGTGTACAGCATAACTAGTCGAAATAATGATTCAATTTCAAACTATGGGAATGGTTTCCGATGTAAAAGTGAATATCCTTGGTGCATTATAGAGGTAAAAAGTTAACATTTTCCAACAGTTTTCAAAAAAATCGAGAAAAACAAAAAAAAATGACGGA
>VUJU01003073.1:0-29647 GCA_009835225.1 Aphis craccivora | reverse complement strand
GATATAAATATCATGGACAAAGATATAATATTAATTTTTTCGGAGCCTCCTTGTGCACCTATATGTATTATATATATTTTCTCCCAGGGCGATTGTCCACACTGCTGCGAAGTCGAACGAGATACTATATAACTGCATACAGACGGGAAAAAATGGGAAAACGACCGCGCCGTATCGGCACCGGGAAAGTGCGGTCACCGCTCACCGTTATTCGCTTTCGGGGCACATATACTATACACACGTTGTATTTAATTTACACACACACACACACACACATACATTCATACTATATAATATACACTGTGCTTATATCTATAATACGTGTTCGGTGTTCCGCAAACGGGCGGGCGACCGGTTCGGTCGTTGGCGAATAATTCGTATAGAATTGTTGGAGCGCGAAATCCGGTCTGGACGGTACGTGGTGGTGGCGTCCTAAAAACATGAAATTTGCGAAATAAAAAAAATCAGTGGCAAAAAGATATTCTCACCGGTCCGCGACATGCATCATACTATATTATAATAATTAATTTATTATACTAAGATGGTATTATGTTGAATACAGCGCATTCGAGACGAGTTTTTGATTTTATTTTCCTCGAGTGGGGATTAAAGGTTAATTTCGTTTATGACTTTGTTCCCACAAACTTTCAAATTCTGAAAATCAACTTAAATTTAATTATAAATAGAGTGTTACAACTTAAAATTTTGTCCGGTATAAACTGAACAAAGTTAAGGGCTAATTTCATTTACATATTATTATGTGTTTAACTGCGTATCTGCGGTATATTATAGCGATCGTTTCAGCTGGTGCACACACTGCGGTTTTATTTATCCAACCGGAATATGTTCCAACTATTTTTTTCATATAACCGAGGAAATGTACTTTACAGAGTGTATAACCACACACGCTATTATACATTTTTCATCGTTGTCCGGTGTTGACCTATGTTTTGCCTATTTTGAACACACGTGGTGTGAAAATCAAACTATATACTACCTCTGTTTGGTGGTGTACGGTGTGTCGGTGTTCATCGTTAATCATCCCCATCACACTGCACACTATAATAATATTATACAATCCGTATGGCGTGTGACCAGCTTCGGTATACGATTTAATAATAATATATGATGCTATTTTAAATCGTGGTAGATCGCGATAATCACGCTGGCGCAGGGGAATATACGTTCTGCCTTCTGCGAGGCCATCATCATCAGCAGCAGCCGTCTCTATTCGCGGCACATGTGTCACGGACGCGTGACCGCGTTTGCAAAGTAATATTAAAGTAATCGTTAGATTAGCAATATAATATGTATTCGTTTGCACACGGGTATATATATATATATATATATAAGCATTAAATACGATCCACGATTCCAAGTCGTTGTGTAATAACCATCACTGTCGTCGCCGTCGTTGCCGTCGTCGCCGCCTGCAGCCCCCTCGGAAACGTCGTCGAACCCTTCCGCAGCGCACAACAGGTTTTCATAGCTGCAGTATATTATATACGTAGCGGCAGAGGGCGTAAGACACAATAATAATGATAATAACTACGTTCGTCGTCGTTACGTAAGGGTGTTTCTCGTCTCAACAATATGTTCTTATTTTGTGTGTATATATATATATATATTATAATACAATATTATATATAATTTAAGCGTCGAAAATATTCTATGGATAACGTTATTATTATTAACAAGTCGTCCGTTTTCGACAGCTGTGGCAGCCGTCGCGTATAATATAATCGAGTAGTACATAGGTACTCGGCAATTTGCTATTTGCCGCCGCCGCCAGTCCCACGTTGTCATCATAACATGTTTGCGCGAAATGTATATAAATGCAAATACGACGGCCGTTTGCCGCCGCGTTGCACAAGGCTGCGGCGTGCAAATTTACCTGCAACACACACACACACACACACACACACACATACACGAGTATTTCACATAATACCTATGTAGGATCACTGCGGTTATAGAGAAGACCTTTTGAGATCACGTTCTCGAATTTATATATATATATATATGTGTGTGTGTTTGTGTGTGTATTCCCCTTTGTGAATAACATTATAATATTATACACAGCGGAGGAGGCAACCGGCCAAGGCCTGTGTGACGTTTTAACGTTTTATCCTCCTCCTTCTCCAGTATAGAGTTGTTTTGCGAACCGATCGAAAAGTCCTCCGGGAAATCCTCGTCGCTACGACGACGACCGAGGCTACAAAACCCCAAAAACCACGACGATTTTCGATTTGCTACTGCGGTAGAAGTTGCAAAACGCAGCTATATAGGTAATTATACTAATTGGGACGCTCCGAAGAGGTTTGTTTTTTTAATGATTTCTTGGCACTGTTTGTTTAAACTTACACGCGGGGACGACGCAAAAACATTATTTTTTTAGAAAAAACATTGGCTTAGGGTCTGTCGCGCTCATTGGCATCGTATATACTTCGTGTTCATCGCGATAATGGGTTAAGGTTGTGGAGTTGACGAATACATTTACACCAAAACTGATAGCGGAAAATAAAAATCAAATATTGAACAAGCCGCGGTTTTTGTTTAATTTTTTTTTCCAGTCTTAACTTGAAACTTCAACTGTGGTGTGATATGGAGGTTATTATAATAGCCGATGTACTTATACAATATATATGCATAATAATGATATATACTAAAATATATATAATATGCGTTGTACCTATATTATATCAAACGAGAAGAAGGAGGAAGTGTTTGCGTTGATGGCGAGGTCATATATATAATCGGTTGAACACCGCGATAATGCCGACAACTGCTGCAGCCCGCTCGTAAAAGACCTCGGTTGGGTTTTTTCTAGTATCTACGATTTCGATAACATGGTCAGAAAATTTCCATTCGTTTTCCCATACATTACGGTGAAATCAACTAACGTCGAGTCAACCGACTTTCAAGACTCGACAAAATATATTATGTCAAACGCGCATAATAATTTTCGCAGTCGGCAATTTTCCCAACGCAGTTGCTGTACAATACGCTTGTATGTCATTCTTCAAACCGTCCAAATATTATAATATAATATAATAGCGTTATGTATTTATATAATTATATCGAACAAATATATAAAATATAAATAAAATAATTACTATAATTGAAATCGGTATACAAAATGGTACAATGAAAAGAAAAAAAAATTGAATTTTGAACATTGTGGTGCCAGGGAAACCAGCAAACTTGTGTTTTATATGTATATATGTTATATTAAACCGATGGAACGATATTGAGTATAACGCATGTCGTATGACCCGAAAACAATTTTTTCTTTTTATTATTTATTGTCTTGCTAAATGTTTTGCGAGCACAATTATTTTGTCATCGTTAAAATAATATAAAATGGGCTGACCTAATTCCGTAGCCTCGCCGCCCTGTTCATCAAATTGCAGTTTATTATTAGGCCTAGAATTCAACTGCACGACTTACACACAGTGACGACACACATAACAATATAATATATATTACACGCTCGTTATACTATTTAAGCGCCGCCGCCCGTATCGACACACCACACAGGCGACTAAATTAATATTGTCTATGTATAAAAAAAAACTGTACACATGTAAATTGGAGATACCAATTTTTCACATTTACGTACGACAGACGACCGAACTTTGTTGTAAAAAGAACAATGTAAATAGCATACATCTCATTATTATTATTTGTATTATTATTAACATTATATTATGACAACGACTAATTAAAAATCTCATCACAATGTGCGACGCGGTGTACGCTCGCAATAATAGAACCCGAGGTTGAGGTGTATAAGTATATTGTAATAATATTATACTCGATAAATAAAATCGATAACATAATAAAATATGTCGAAAATAAAAAAACGCGATTTGTTAATTGTTTAGTCTCGGCAAGTCACAACAATGTATAAACACGCGAGAGTTTTCTTTTGGAAATCTAGGAAATCGACGTTTTATAAAGTCGACGGTTTTCCGCGAACTTGACGTCCGATTACTCAGTTTATAGTGATGTTTAGCGTAAATAATACCTAAGTAAATAATAATAATATGTTATGCGTAGGTATTCGACCGTCATACGAGTTCAACGGAAATCGTATCGGACTTGCCAAAATATTGTGTTGGATTACGTATACGCATGAGATAAACAACGGAATCGAATAATAACAATATCATTATTATTAAAAAATAAATTAGGTAGGACCGCTATATTATAATATGAACTGCAGTTATTGAGCACCCATTACTTAATATAATAATGATTCGATAATATTGGTGTAAAAAAATAACTAATATTAGCGTACTTGCCGCCGAGTTAAAAGGGCCATGAGACAGCGGTGAATGCGATGCGCAACTAAATAATAAAGGCCGTACGATTAATTAATAATAATTTAGTTATCGAGCTTATGTATATTGACCACAGTTATCTAACTAGATAACCGTGATATTGACTTAACGAAACCGGCGCCGACGTTCGATTCCCCTGAAGGTAAGCCGTATACAGAGTGTATTCATAGGCATACGCTGACTTTACAGGAAGGATGTGCACGCAAAAAATCTGACGCCCAAAAAAAATAAGTCCTTTTCTCATCAGAAAACAAAAATTCGACGCTAAAATTTCGATTTATTTATTTATTAAGTATTAAATGTATTAGTCACTTTTTTTTCGTATTTACCAAAAGTTTATTTCGACGGTTTATCACTTTATCGGCACATAGTGGTTTTGAAAACGTCTATGACTTTAACAATACTATACTTCCGAGGGGGTAACGATATTTTAAACGTATCGATAACGAGTTTTTAATGTTAAAAAAGAATTTTGGGTGAATTCAATTGGGCCCCATCATTTCCTCAGAGTTGCAGAGTATGTAATGGTATCATATCTCGAGCGTTCGCCTATAATATACCTATACAATATAATATCACATTATTCAAACGTTAATGCAACGTAAAAATGTCAGATTTTCACGACAAGCACGCGTGAGCTTGTATACAGGAATTATCTACTGTAAATTACAATAATAATATTCGCAAACCGTGACAACGAGTACGGTTTTTTTATTAAACATTTTTCGACCGACTGCGATATATCATAATGACATGCGCCTATTATGTAGTGTAGGTACATTAGTCGACACGACACCGATATATGTACCTGCACTGCAGCTGCTTGCACCTACCTCATATTGTTATTATAATATTATTATACCATATAATATACAAAATATTATATACGATACCGAAAGCGTTCATATTTTTTACGGTTTTGTTTACGCCACCGTGTGCAATGTTATTAATATTATTATTATACTCTCACACGATTATCGTGTCGGAAACAACACAATATAATGTACAATTCTCTTCAGTGTTTGTGTTTTATAATATTTTTGTTGCCGTTATTGTTGTTGTTCGTCGTCATCGTAAACGCGTACAATACGCCGTACAGTAAATACGATAAGCACCGCTGACACCTGAACAACGTTGGTGTGGCGTCAAGCTCGACAGCGATCGCGCGCGTATGTGTTATGTACGCGTTAAAAAAAATAACAAACGCACATACGTCAGCGACGGCACCGCGAACAAGAGGATTTCCTAGAAGCCATCGTTTCGATGTGTGAGTGTATAATTCGAGGGAAGAAGTCCCCGCGAGCTCGAGAATCCGTCGGGGTTTCGACCGCTGCATGCGCCGGGGACTTTTGGACGTGGCGGGAGGGTGTGTGGCCGTGCGAGGGGATCGCGGGAACGCGTCCAAAACGGAGACTGTGGCGCAAGTCCAACTTTCCGGGTCACCGTTGACGTCAGAGGGGCTTTTATTTCCGAAGGTCCGCCACGATTATTTTTATTATTAGGTTGGTTATTATTTTACGAAACTCTCGTCGCCGACGACGACTATAATATTATAATATTATATATGCGACGGTGTCGCGGGCGCCGCGACGACGACGGTTTGTCTGCAGCTGCGTGCCCGCGCGAGCCCATCGTGGGTGACCACCCCGAAAATATCGCCTCGGCGTCACCGATATTTTCGTACTCGAACATAATAATATATAGTACGACGGAAATAATAATAATAATAATAATAATAATTGTCGTGAATTCGCGGACAACGCCTCGTCGGGCAGGCCACCGTCCCGCAGCGGTTGCGTGACAAATATAATATAATATTATAATATATATATATAATTTTGTGTTTTTTGTTAATTTCCTTTGTCCATTTTGGCGATTTTTATCGGTTATCCGAATCGTTTATGTACCTACTTAGTACGTACACACACACATATACATGTTTAGTACAGCTGAAAGTTTAAGAGTTATCGCATAACTTGACTGTAAGAAGTGTAATATTATGTTAAACTGTAAGGCAATGTATTGCAGCATGCACGGTGCTTGAGCAGTTTCGCCGTGCTGGGTTAAACGATGAAAAGAAATGAGGGGGTTGGATACGAATTATTACTTCTTCTCTTTCAAATATATTACATTTTTGAATTTGTCCTGTCATTAACACATGAGTTCATATACAACTGCTACAAGAACGTCAAGTATCAACTGTTGTAGGTAGGTAAATACCTATATTTTCTCGTCTCACGGTCCCACGGATATATTTATTTCCAAATTCAATCATATTCAGCATTCATTATAATATGTATTATATAAATAACCTATATTAAATGACTACCTATCGAGTAACTTTATTAGGCTCATAAATCAGAAAATTATTGTTTGTTTTTTTCGTGGTGAATTAAATGAGGTTTTTATCAATTTTCATTTGATTTTTTGATTTACTTATTTTGAGTAAACACGTGATAAAGATTTTGTGCATTTTAATGGCCACCAAAACTTCCCAAATTTTTGAAGTATCTATCCAAAAATAAATATAAAACGACAATAATGAGAAAATCTCCTTGTTAAATCCCACTGCTGGACTACTGCTGCAATAGCGTTTATGCGTGAAGCTGTCAAGCTGAATGTAATAGGATACGTAATATGTTGGTGACATACAATTCGTACAATACACACTCTCAGCAATCGGGTTGGTGTGAATATTAATGTATGGAAACTAATCATTATCTCAATCATGTATTTATAAGTTACAAAACGCTGTATAGTATGTGTACATGGAATATGCTATTCCTATTTTTCCAATTTTTTTTTTATGAAGGATGATTTTTTAAAGTTTACTTTATGACGCTTTATTTTAAACTTCGAGGTAGGATATTATTATAAAAATTTCGGTACACAGCTAACGAATTTTCAACTAATAAGAACTAATTTTATTTAAAATCTATATGATTATTTTTTTTACATTTTTTGACAAAACTTAAGTTCGGGAAAACAGTGAAAAATTATATTGTTTTGTAAGTAGGAGTACTTCAAAATGTAAACATTAAGTGTATAATCCTTATAATCGCTTTAAAAAAAACCATCTTGTATATTATACGAGAATAATGAGAAAATAAATATACCAGCGTATATTTTAAGTTAACAGGTGAGTGATTGTTATACTTAACTAATATTTATATTATATTGGTAATGTTATTTCAACCGTATATATGTTTTGTAACAAACCGATTGCTTATGTATTTTTAAACATCGGATAAAAGGTATGCTATTTTGCTTGTTGGCCGACGCGAGAATGATTGTAAATTGAAAACGTTGTTGATTCTTTTTATTTAAAGATAGATAGGTAGATATATTAAGTGAAATTCCGTATTAGGTAGAGCGAACGATAGTATACATAATATTATACATGATAATAATATATTAATATCTCAACTCATGCTGTATACAAGATGTCCGATGCAAGTATACGTGTCATATATAGCCAACAGTGAATTTTGAAATGTATGATAAAATATAATATTCAATAACAAAAAATTACATTTATAAAATAAACTAACAAATTATACGAAGTAAAATAATCTATTGGCGGTGATAAATAGTTAAAACACATAATAACAATTATTTTTTATTATACATCTTAATTTATTTAACCTCGTCTTAATATATTATCAATAACCAATAGCTTTTAGAAAGTAACAGATATCTTTATGACTTTATATCGTAATATTATATGATTATTGATTATTGATTAATATTTTTCATTATAGTTTAAAAATGTATTCATTAAAATTTAGTATTTGTATTTAATGTTTAAAATTTATGACTTCATATTATTATAAATCTAACAAAAATGTATATTATTTTATTCTAAACTTTTTGTTAGATTACCGTATAGAGAGTACTGGTACATAATACCTATAGAATCATGCATTTTTAATAAGAGTCAAGACTACCCAAGACTTTTTGATTACTTCCGTCTTCCATACATATATAACCAGAACATTAGATTTTTTTTTTGCTGTGTACGATAACAAGAACTCCACACAAAGACGTCATGTCTATAAGTATTGAACAATTTTCTCGTATATTTTTTTTTTTATTATTATTATTGGCAAGAACAGGTAGATACATTCACTATATGTTGGCCTCGAGTTACGAGGAAAAAAATTGCACTGTAGATCAAACGGGTAATTTGTCAAAAAGTAAAAATTATGAAATCTGTAGTATATAAACATGTTATGAAGATACATGTAAATATTTTTAGTAAAGTAAAAAGCTCAATAGTATCATATTAAAAATCCCAAATTTCAATATTGCTATACTATAGCCAAAAGCTACCTATATTTCTTAATAAAATTAAAACACATTACCATTTGCAGCAAGTAGCAAGTTGTCATTAAAACTCACCCAACACACAAAACTAGATGAAATAAAATTAAGACGTCATATAATGTATAATGAATATATCTCCTGTGGGAAATTACGAAGAAACTCGAAGTAGTAATAACAAAAATTATATACGTATTGGCCATACCCATTTTATACAATGCAGTTTCCTCATCAATAAAAAAAAATAATCTATTATGTGCCTTTTATTCGCAGTTCTGCACTTTACAGTAAAACTATTACCAGAATTGAATGTCACTAATACGAAAAACTTAAAATGCATCCTTCTGGACCAATAATCTTCAACTCTCAACTCTTGTGCAGATTCAATAAAAACATTAGTTAATTTCATTATTTCCTTAAAATTCTTAAACATATTATGAGACTGACTTAACACAATAACTTGTAACTTTTATTTATTTATTATTAATTTTTTTGTCTATTATGAATTACTTAGTAATTAATTATTTATTTCATTATTACAAGAATAGCTTACTATAAAACTCTTTAAATCCCAATAATAGTCTATTAAAATTCCGCTGATCACATAAAAAAAATGTTGGTATAATCGATGACTTATAAACAAATAGTGGATCAAATTACTTGATGTTTCAAAAACGAATAAAATATATTTTATTACATTTAGTTGTTTTTAGTTATTATTGATAAAATGTATTAGTAAATTGTAAAGTACAACGTAAACCAGAAGAATATATAAAATATTAAACTTTTAATTAACAGTTTAATGTTTAAATTTTAAAATCTGTTATTATATTTAAAATTGACACAAAAATAAAACCAAACAATTAAATAATGTTTGAACTTAATGGCATTTTACCAGACGAGTCGTTTATACAGACTTGGCATGTAACTCTTAAGTTTTAATATAATATATATATATTATAATTATTATATACTACTATAATTTTGTTGTCTACTCACAATGTTTTTTTTCTAAAGTTTGTTTTAATTTTAATAACTCGTTTCGTGTATAGTATCCAATGACGGTTTGTTTGTTTTTTAATTGATTATAATTGATATCACTTATTATATATGACTATTACAACGTAATACGGGTATTACTCATATAACTGTTCTGAACTACGTTTATATTTATGTATTTTTTTAAAACAAATAATTAATAATTTATCAATAAAAATCATAATAAAATATGACTTATAGAATAATAAATGTGAATGTACTTAGTACTTGGATATACCCAGTTAGTTGAATATCTGGGTGAGAAACGTGGAGAAGGCGTGTTTAAGTGAGTCACGTGAAAAAGTTGCGCAAAAAGTCACGTGAAAGAGTTACATTTGCTTATTACAGATTGGTTCTCATTTTGTTGAATTTCGATTACACAAAGGTGTACGATATTTAACCTACCATAGCATTATTGTATTATATTTAGGAAATAACATATAATAAGCAAAATAATGCATTCTTTATAATAATATATGATAACCTGTATTTAAGAAGACGAGTACAAAAAATTGATAAGGTATCTTAAACAAAAGACGATTGTGTTCATTACATGTGCACTTTCTTAATTAATTACTATTAACTAATGACTACAGAGCGAGGAATCTACAAGTTCAACGATGGTTGTTTAGGTGGGCAATTGAATTGCTTTCACTGTGTACGGGCGTTTTAAAAGTGAAATCTTTCCGGTAATAATTGAAACTCACAAGTCCTATACATTTGTCAGAAAATGATTAAGAAAAAAAATAGTATTAGTCATATTGTATTTTGCGAATTAATAATAAACCATTCGAGTATCAAGTGTTTAAGCATGCATAATTATTAATAACTTAGAGGTTGCCAGTATAGAATACATATACATTTTCAATATAGCCAATATAGATATCTACATAATACACAGCAGGAAGCGCGAATGTCGAAATAACAGTTTACCTAGATTCACGAGTGACGATGATTCAATTATTAAAAATATTAAAGGTCATCTACTTTAATGAGTTTTGGAAAACTTCGGCAATATGAAACGTTTATTTAAAATTATATACGTTTTGGTATGTATCGGCAAGTTCATAATAGTTAAAAAATATTTATTATCATCTTTAAAAATATTGTAATTAATCAAAAGTATGTCAAAAACAAGAATGAACTAAATACGTTCTCTAATAATAATGATCTCTCTAATATAAAGTTCAACAAAAAAACTAACATTTAGGTAGTTAATAGTTTGTACATTAATCCAACTAAGTCTTCATAAATTAAAGATTTATTTTTGAATGTTTTGAACTGGTCGCTAAGTTAATTTATCATAAAATCATAGAAGGATTAAGACAGTTTTTCAATTAGTTTAATAAATAATACGTATATGATAAATTAGTTTTATTATCAGTATTCGGCACCTAAATAATATTATGTATTTGTCATACCTATTACGCAATAATTTAAGTTACTTTACGGAATGTAAAAACTAAAAAAGCGATTTTAAAATATCAA
Organism: Aphis craccivora; assembly: GCA_009835225.1. Classification (NCBI taxonomy): domain Eukaryota; kingdom Metazoa; phylum Arthropoda; class Insecta; order Hemiptera; family Aphididae; genus Aphis; species Aphis craccivora. Next base: position 18,452 of record VUJU01003073.1, on the reverse strand, counting down.
TACCCTAACTTCTTAATATTACTATAATTATTGTTCAAAATATACCTGATTAAATGTTCCATGATTGACAGTGTTCGCTTAAAAACTACCATAATAACATTTCCTCGGAGATACGCAAAGATTGTATATTATTATTTCCACAAGAAAAATAACTCTTCAATTTTCACTAATTTTTCTAGAGCCGTAAAATGTAATTAATATGAAATCTATAGAACGAATAAAATTAAAAAACTAACGGCAGTCGATCTGATGTAAACTGAATCGCATAGGTACATTATCAACATCTAAATACACAATATATTATACATGTGGTTATAACAACGAAATTGTCAATAGTATATTATATCCGACCATAGCTATGGTTATCTTTTATTGCAAAAACATTTGTAATCACCTGATGTTGATATATGTATATATACATACTACCTATATAAACACACACAAACACTTCACGTCACTATGTATAATACACAATTTAAATGGAATAATAATTAACGAGGTTAAAAAATAGAGAACTAAATACGCGTTTAGTATAAATATTTTGTTCGTATGAAATTGCAACATTTTGTGTGTTTTGTTATGCGTTATATAATTTATTAAACATATCAATAAAGTCCATATCACTAATGATATAAATGTATATTTATGGGTATGAATAATCGTTAGAAATTTTAAGCTATATATTAAAGTTAGTATATACTTACTATGCGTATACTATATGACAATAGTTTAAATACTTAAATAGTATAATAATTTCTTACTTGTATACTTTGCGAATGTAATTCATTTAAGTTCATAGACTATACCAAAACTTTGAATTAATAATTCCATGTATATGTATTATTATATATATAGTGATCATACTCGTACATATGATATAACCGAAGAGTTCAAACATTTGAACTAGATTTATAGATTTTTGTTTGGATGTTCTAACTTTAAACTTGGTTTTACAAACGTCTAACACTTTTTTTATATTTGTATTAATCCATACCATCATAGTTACATACATACTATAACATTGATATATTGTTGCAAATGTATCAAAATAATGTATTTATTATGTATTAATTATAGAAAAATTAAACCTATGTTTTAATGGATTTTAATGATAGACATGCCGTGTACAGTATAAACAATTTGTATAGTAGGTACCTATAATATTTATTAATGATTAGAAGTTATGTTTTAGAATTTTTAATTTTAGAATTAATTTTTTTAGAATTTAAGATAAACAATGAGTGTTGGTTTGTATACGTGATTAATCAATGCCAACGAAATTGTGTTTTTTTCCTGTAAATTGCTTAAAGTGGACAACCGATATTTTTACAATTTTTTTTTTTTGTTTTTCACAAAACTTTTATTGTGAGTGTTTAATAACGAGCTGTTTAAAAATAAATATTCTCATTTAAATCGGCTAAGCGCTATTACAACGGGTGCAACCACAGTCGGCACTGACAAAGACGGCCAACCGTGTGGCAAACGAATAACAAACGCTTAACGCATTAAAAAAACTATAACTAAAAGACTTTTTTGGCGTAAACACTGGTTTAGGGTTTAAACACTTTAAACTGCAGCCGGACTGTCGACGAGGAAATAAAAAGCTTAATGACGCAATATTTTTATATCGCCTCGTGTGCGCAAAACATGTGATTAGAAGAAAAATTTGGCAAAACCTATCAACACGAGGGTTGCGGCATTGAGGAGAAAATTATTGTTCTTAATGTTTATCAATTATGCATATATATATATATCATTATAAATTGTCTTTTATCGTGGGTATACCAATAAATCATAAAGCAGTAGTTAACACAGTTGTATAAACGCACATTATATAATAATTATACGTTTTTTCTACTATATTCCTCAAATTGGCATGTCCACAGGTACATATCACGATGTACCATTTCATATTCCCAGGCTCTCAGCATGTCGCGGCGCCATTATTAGCGTTGGACATCAGTTGATTAAAGTTGCGTAACGCATCATGTCAAGATAATTTTTTCTATACCTTGGGAAATATCTTATACAGGTATATATTGTGTTGCACTGCTGAGTTCTAAGGTATATTATTGCTAGTATATTACCATATTAAGCTTTAATAATTGTTCAAATATTTTAAAATTCACTTAGTGTTGATTTAATTTTTTGTTTTTTTTTTATGTGTACAAAACAAAACAAAAAAAAAAAAAATCGATAAAAGTATAATTATTATACTATATATCTGGTTATGTTATTTTTGTTCAAAGAGTATATAAATAACATTTTATTTACGTTATATAGAATAATAGAATTAAATAATATAATCGATTGTTATGGTGTAGGTATATTATGTAGTTTTATATGGATTAAATAAAATATTGTCGCGGTGCGTGCTAGGCCGCTTTGTTGTCGATAGGTGGGAGTGAGGAAGGGATGTTATTACCAATTGTTTTATTTATTATTTTATCGAATGAAAAGTGTAAACGAAAAAAATTGAAGGATTGCTAGAAGTTAGAACACGTATAGGCAATTCCCCACCCGTATTTAACTTTTGAAATGGTTCTGACTGAGGGGAGGGGGAATCATTGACACGAGTTAAAAACGATCATGACCACTATAAGTGTGTAAGGATAGAACGATCATCGATTTGCAAAAAAATTGAATTTTATATTTTTACAATGCGCACTGCATTGAACGGTCGGAGACATCGACATAGTACATTAAATATATATAATATAAATGTATATTGTATATACACAGGCTCGCTGCAGTATGCAGTCCGAGGACAAAACAAGGGCACACGCGGAAGGATAAAAAATAAATAAGACAATGTAACGCGTTATAAGAGCAGCGGGTGGTGGAATTATAATGTTGACGGGGTGTGTGGTGGGTCGTGGAGGGGGTGGTATAGCGTGTACATAGCTTGGCGACGTACAATATGTGTACGACAGTATAATAGTAATAGTAGCAATAGTAATAATAATAATAATAATAATAATAATAGCAATAGTAATAATAATCGAATACAAGCGGCGGCCCGACGACGCCCGCCATGACCCGTTTGTTCTTCAGGCGCGCGACCGCGTCGCGTCCCTTCGAATGCAAATTAATTCGAGTCTGCCAACGTTCATTTCGTCGGCGCCAACGATTCATCGTCCCTATCGCACTGCAGAGTTAAGTAATAATGATGATTATAATAATAATATAAAAAGAAGCGTATCGCAATGTGTGCGTTGCACGTGATGAGGACCCTTAGAAATGCGGCGTGAACTATACAGCCTCTCCTCGCGACGCGTTTAGAATTATGCCACTTCGGACGAACGTTCACGTGTGTAGTAGAATGTAATATGTAGTCTGTTGAATATTTGATATTACAATAACGTGTACTATGTTTAATACACGTGACATATAAGGCCACATGACGGGTTTCCTCCAAAACGTAGTTCGAGCGCGCATTGTGTTATAATATTATTATTGTATAGGTAATAAGCATATATTATATATATATATATATATTTAAGCGTTTGTGCAGTGTGTGTGTTTTGTTGGTTTACTACATGTAAATCTAAATACTTTTATCATTTATTCATTTAAACAGTGTTTTATTTATTATATCTACTCACGAATATTATATAATAATACAACGATATTATAGCGGATCAGTAAGTATGTGTGCGTGTGTATAATAAAAGGTTGATATGTACTAAAATAAAAATAAAAAACCAGTCGATATATATCAAAACAAATCGTACCACATTTTTTAGATTCTTAGCGGAGCAATGAGGAATGCATCTTATTGGTTTTACGATGTGTTTTTTCTTCGGTGTTTTGTTTATTATCATTTTTTCTGTAATAGTATGTAGAAATTACCATGTAGACAGAACTTTACAGGGCAGTTTCTCGATCATGTATCTTTTTTAATCTTTTTGAGGAAAACTTATGGACAGATTGCGAAAATATTATAAAATAACCATACAATATATGCCGTTTTTGATATTTTTGTTATATTTTAAATTTGAAATTAGAATGCGAGAGTTGATAATTTGTCAAATTATGTATTGAAACAGATGTTACTGGTGTCGTGACCTTATTGCCCTTCCTCCCATTTTAAACCAGCTTAGGCTTATATAGTCATATAGCAAAAAAAAAGTCAACCATTAGTGCTGTTAATCACGCGAATAATATTATGTATTTTTTACTATTTTATATAGTTCATTAACATTTAACATTATTAAATGATAAAACTATGAACATTTGCAATAAGTATGTATTTAATAAGTCACTATAAGATCTATATAAATACAGTACAATATGTCAATCGTATATTCGTATTTCCGTTTAAGTTATACTATAATAGTATAACCGTTATAATTAAAAAAAAAAAATGTTTTATAATGAAATTTAAAATTTGAATAATATTATGACAGTAAACCATTTCAATTTCTTTATGACATTATTTGTTGAGATTTTTTTTTTTATCTAATTCTTAATATTAGATAGTTGTAATAGGCTTGATATTTATTATTTAAATAAAATGTCAGTTACTGGCATTTTTAATAATGTTCAAAATCATTATAATTGTGATTATTAAATATATTAAATGTATTATAATATAATTATTAATATTTATATTATGTGCTTGCAGTATGTGAGTTATATAAAACAAAATTATACTTAGGATAATAGCACGCACAACTTTTTTTCAAAGGTAAATTAAAGTTAATGTTATAATATATTAAAGAAAAACGGTTAAATTGTTTGGAGATAAGGTGTCTCGCCAACAATAATGTCTAAGTAATAAATATGCACATCCATATCGCGTGATTAAGACACACATTTCTATAATCGAATTTCTGTTTGATTCATACACGCATATTATAGTATTTACCATATTTACACCTACTTGTGTATGTGTGTGTGTTATGAATTATAATTAAAACAGTTTAATTATAATATATAATAATATATTAAGCATACAGCGTTGATTTAGGTATACTATTAAGTGTTTAGCGATCATTTTTGACATTGATGTGATATTCACTTTTGAATGTCACTTTATGGAAATTTGTTAACTAAATAAACGAATATTATAATACACCCACTCATTGTATACTATATGATTACTAACTATATATTTAAATCACGAAATTCTATTATAAATCACGATTTAATTAAATTTAATAATTAAATGCATGATAAATAGCGTTAATTGTATCCTTTAATTATTGTGAGAAGATCCGGCATGTGCCATGCGGCTTAATATACCTATATTACAATTGTCTAATAATAACATTTTATATCTATATACTAGTAATCAATATGGCTTTTCGATATGGGTATAGTTAAAAAAAACATATCTTAAAATGTATATTACAAAAGAAGAAAATACAGTATCACTCATTTTGGTAATCGAAGCAAAGCATTTTATGAGTACTTAAGACTTAATATCATATTATAATAAACTTTCAGAGATAATTGTTCAGTTAATTTTTAGAATAAAATATTTTATTTTAGAAGTATTTTATTGACTTATTACTTTTATTAGTACATATATCAAAAAAATATTGATTTATTTAATATTAAATTGTATAATATATTCGTTGGAAATGTGTTACATCTCCCTACTTCAAAGTTATATACATTGATTGGAACACGGAAGTTCAGTTTAAAAACAGACCCTCTTTTTGAATTTGAATGACTAAAGCTTAGGCCAAATACGGGAACCATGCCGAGCATCGATCCACCCAGTGAGCAATGACGTCATGGTTCACCTAGGCAACCCCTGTTTGCTTGAATCGGCCGTCTGCACACGTGCATACTGACGTACTTTTTGAAACGCATTTTCGAGATAAAATATATTTCTGAATTTTACATTTCTCTTGTCATGTCATCGGATGACGGTTAGAGATAGTTTGTTTAATAAACAACAGTTTATTTAATTTAATTACAACAATAATTATAATACCTGTTTACTGACAGTTGTACCTATATAATATTTTGTTTTTGATTCAAGATAATATAGGTGTATCGTATATATATATAAAGCTTAGAAAGCGAATCATGTACAGAAAATAAAATAATAAATAATAATCATTACTAACTACATTTAAATCAAAATCAAATAGAACTTCCTGAATATTATATATTTTATTTTATATTTAAACCATAAACAGATCATCAAGAACTGAATATCATACTCGGTGAGCTAAGTGAAATCGTCCATCAGTGGCTAGAAATCTATCCGGAATCTAACAAGAATAAAATTTCTCCACAGCATGCGTATTAGACATTAATATTATATATTATATAGTATATAATTGAAATGCATTTATCGAGCAGTAGCTCGACATATATATTACATCATTTCAGACTTCAGTTCTCGGAAATGGATGTTGCTGTTTAGTATTTTCCACATTGGCACTGTACATGTAGTGCAGGAATTAACTTTTCTGTAAACTTTGAATCGAACAAGTGATTAATGATATTATATGTGATGTTTTGATGTATAACTGGATAACTATAATAAAACCGATGTATGCAACGTAAGGAAAACATTCATGTATAAAGATTGAAATCAAATTTCCCTAGTTAGGTACAACAATAATATTATGATCTTACACTTAACTCTTAAGTATACCTATTAATTAAGACTTATGAGGTACCTAAACAGTATACGTATTATTATATATTGTATTGTAAGAGACTAACAGCTAACGATAAAGCTTATGCCTCATGTTTTGTTCGCGATCGTGTTTGCATATTGAAAAAAAATTATAAGTTTTCAAGGTGAATGGAATACTGCAGCCAAAATGTCAATCACGGTGACATTTATAATGTAATGAAAAACATTGAATAAATGAACATTAGAGAGGCAGACCTCTAGAAAACAAAATATCCTGATCATTTATAAATTATATAGAATCAGATCAAAATTCATTTCCGAAATTACATTTTCAAGGTTTATGCGGACTGACATTGATTAGAAAATAAGGTTTGTTGTCATATGACCAGGGCCACATTGTATTAAGATGTTGAGTGTTAAATTGTTAATAGAAAAGCCTTTATTATTCGAATAAAACAATCAAATGTTTTCTGGTATAATTTTATCATTATGTAATTTATTTAAATGTTTGTGAAACGCATTTATTAAATAAATTATAAAGAATTGATTAATTTTAATTCTGAGACAATCGTGTGTAATATTAACCACGTTTGCATCATCTACAAGAAATTATATAAGAAGACAAGAACATAATATTGTATACATTTTAGACTATCTAAATATAAATATATAATACATAAATATTAGATAGTTATTAGTTACTTTACCTGAATAAATATGTTATGATTGTACCTATAGTAAATCGTCAAATAAGTGCTGCAATGAATACCAATACTTTCCTAATTTATAATACATATAATATTTAATAACGTGTCAGAGATTAAACTGATTTATTTTCTAAAAGCTATCACAAATTACTGTAATTTAATAAAGAAAAATTTCTTTAGAAAATTCTAAGGAAAATTCGATATGTTATTAATGTAAATGTTGTTTTTTACGACGGTAAATTATAAGAATTCTCTGTAATGTGACTGATGTGCCACGTGATACACGACTGACGCTCGCCACCATATCCGACAACTGGTACCTATTTTATAAGCGTACAAATCAACTGATTTAAAGTTTTTTTTGCCAATTATATTATGTATTATTTATATATCGTATATTTAAATTGGATGAGTTTTTACGATTATGATGCACCATCCGCGGATAACCCGGTCCGACCCTGGCATTGATGGTGTGCACGGAAAATGAATAATTTGACCCGATTTCTCCCGGACCTCGAGATTTAAAATATTAACGTTAATTTTGCATTCAAATCGAATAGGTACATATATATATATATATTATATTGTAAGCTAGTATATTATAGTAAATGGATTCGTATATGCACTCATTGAGGTGCGCATTGGGTTAAACGCAGTAAATTTATATATATATTATATATATCATCTATTGAACAAAGAACAAAGTTTGTGTGTGTGCGTGTTATGTCTGTATATGTGTGCGTGAGTGTGAGTGTGTTAATGTTCTGTAAGCATGCGCGTGCGTGTGTGTATGATTTCTTAAGGTTCAAGGATCTCCAGTACGGGTCTCGTCCGGCGCCGCAACCATGTTTCCTCAAAGAACTATATAAAACCCTTGTTCTTTGTAAATGTTCGCTACATCACCAGACCAAAGCACTTTTCGAAAAAAACAAATAACACGGTACACGTAATAACGTTTTCAACTCACCTTATAGTAACTGCTAGTATTACTATTATCACAGCGACAAGCACCATGGCGATGAGGACACCGCACACCATGTATACTCCTTCGTTTGGAACATCTAAAAAAGAAAAAAAAACGTAACAATTATTATACAACACAAACCAGTAAATATTAATTATTGTTATTAACATTATACGATTCCAGAGTTTCTTCAAAAACACGTGAATTTATAACAATCGGATGAAATTTGATCTTATATTAACAGAACTACTACAATAGAACGAGTCTATAATATTATGATAGGTATACAGAATGTACTTTGAGTGTACCTACCTACCTATAATATTATACGAGTATTAAATTAAAATACTTTTAAATTATGTATGGATAATATTTTTAGCGTGAATTACATATGAAACCCAATACCTTGTTTAATGCTAATTTTATTATTTCATAAAAAATCTTCCTGATGCTATTTGTGATTAATTGAAAATATTATAATACATGAATTTAACAAAAAACATTGTTAACCGTTCCAGTAAATGTTTAGTTGACAGGATTTGATAATATAAATACTTGTAGATAGTGGTTTGCCTCGGGAAAAAAATATTTACGTTTGTAAAATATTTATATTATATACATTTCTTGGGGCTAAAATAAGTTCTTTATGCATTTTTTCCTTCGTTAGTATATAATGGCGCAGACGGGATCATCGACTCTTCTCCGCAGGTCACTAACTTCCTCTCTGCTGTCTCCCTCCTCTCACGCGCTTTGTCCGCATATACTGCCAGACGCACATTATTCAGGGCTTCTCATCCCTATGTTTTATTTGAAATCACATTTTTATATTTATGTTATATTGTATTCGTTTTTTTATTGTTGACGTTAATTGTACTCGTCTGTTACTGGAATTATTATTATTAAAATTAAATAATAAAAAAAAGTATTTCGAATTATACTTATAACTATATAGGTACAGTTGGTTGACTAAGTATATCAATTGTTAGAAACCTTGATTTATGTTTTTTCATTGCTTGCCTCGGTAGTTTTTTATTTTGTATAAGAAAAATAAAATAATACTATGTTCAGCATTTTATTAAAACCCACGTGCTACGTACGTGTCTGTTATACGCCTTCGGTGTTCTTTCATATTATTATACAATTTGGTATTATGTATTTAAAAAAAAATCAAATTTATAGTTAATTAACGATCTAAAATCTTATTGAGGGTAGTGGGACGAAGGGTTTTAAATTACAAAATATTTCAATATCGTTTTATCTACAGTTAATATGCACGGTGGTGGGTATACAAATACTGAATATTATTATACATTCTTATATCAATGGTATTTAATGATTAGATAAATTTTTTATATCTGTTATTATTCAACGATATTTCAGTGACATTAATTATTTTGAGGTTACGAGTTCGAGGATCACCACCTACTGATCGTGATTAGGTAGAGTAGTCTATAACTGGTATATAACAGTTATCTATTGAGTGGTAGGTCGTATGTGCTATATAGGTACTACAGTTTTATTTTATACAATCTACAGAAATAATATACTTATGCTATTAAAATTGATTATTTTATTTTAACGTATAAAACGGAATTTAATAAGATTTTTTAATTTTAATAATACACAATATTATACCTAATACCAGACAGTTCATACAGGAAGTATAAATGTTTATTACCTACCTACCTACTAATGTATATTATTATAGTGACTATGATATAACATATTATTATAGGTTGTTGAAACAGAAAAAATAACGTTTCTTACTATTTTGAATGTTTTGTTATCGAGAAATACAGTCCAAAAGTCATAATAAGAGTTATTAATGTGTTTTTAAATTTCAAGAGTAATAATACTTATCCGTATACTCTTCATAGATGTAACTATATATGAGGGGTGGCGGTTGTAAGAGTATCTTTTTTAAAATATTTTTATATTAACATAAAATAATTACAATTTTACTATACATCTACACATATTAGATGCGAGAATAACTATTATATTATTATATTGATAATAATGTAACGAGTACTATTTGATTTAAGTGTGAAAACTAACAATCTAATAATTGTTGGTAATTACAATAATTTAAGTACCATTATTTTTTTTTTAAATAATCATTGCAAAAATTTAAATACTATTAATTTCAATAGTATTTCTCGATACGTTTATTATTATACTTAGGTTTAGTTAGGACTAACTAGTATAATGGTACTATAATAAATACATAATTAGAAATGTCATTAATTATATGTTTTTATAAATTTGTTTAAAAAATAGAAAAGTTATTTTGAATAAAAATATTGTATTTTTTAATTTCTAATTAACTTAGAAATTTCATTAAAAAACCTTATTAGTTTTTAATTCCAAGGGACTTAGGCAATAACTTACAAACATATATACATATATTCACACAAATTTGGTTTAGAAAAACAATGCGAATCATATTAATGCCATTATGTCAACAAAATATTTAGGTAATATAGGTATATTAGGTTATATTATGTTCTTTTAGATGATATTAAAGAAGTTGTTTAAATTCTAAACATCACATATTATAGTGGATTAATTAGAAAATTTGTAATAGTTTACATTATTGATCTTTGATTGCACATGTTAATTATTGAAATTAGTATCTAAATAGTTAGTATAAGTAGTGATTAGTAATCGACTCGTAGCACTATAATAGGAACCTACATTTGTACAGAAACCGTGTAATAACTATAATAATTCGTAAAATGCTTTATTCATCTGTATCAATACAAATAGTAGGTAACCAGTTTAACCATTAATTATCAATGAGTGTGTTAAAAGCTTACAAGCAAATACATTTATCCTCGAACCGCAATAAATAACAAATACGCAGTTTTATTATTTTAAAATAATAAGCAATTAAATGCCTTTACAAAAATTAATAAACTATAAACATAGTAAATACATAAGAAATAATAATTACAATAAATTTCTGCGTAAAATTTAAATGTATTATATATATATATATATATATATAGGTATATAATTATATAGTACAATAACCATAAGTTATATAAAAAAAAGATAATTGACAGTGTTTTGCGTATATTAAAACTATCGTCCATTTACGAAATTACAGTGACTAGTTTAGTCATGAAATCTCTACGTAAATTATTCTTGAAGTGATATGAAGGATTTTTAGGGAGATAATTGTAAATCAAGTTTGTATTCATTACATTAAAATGTTTCTCGTGGAGAAGATTTCTAAATATTTTTTAGTACCGTTTGTTGTAGTATTTGCATAGACAGAGATTTGATAGAATTTTTAAGGGATAAGTATTTTACTGTATGATTGTAAGATATAGTAACCGGTGTTGGTATCTTATTATGATTATCATAACATATGAAAAAAAGTGGATTATTTCATTACAGTATCATTATATAATATAATATATATAATATTATATAATGGAGGGGGAGTAAAGATGAAATTATAATTGAGGTTTTTTATTATGATTTTTAAATATTGTATAGTTTTCACAAAAAAGAAAAAGCACAAATAAAATTATTTGAATCCATATTAAATTAATAAATTCAATAAATTTAGGTACTTTACATACAATATAAATTAAAACTTCAAGTTTTTTTTTAAACTAAAATCAATTCAATAAAACTATCGTCTATAAAACTCTAATAAACAAACCTAGCCCCATAAGTCTCTTATAAAAATACAATTATATAATATTTAATTACTATTTTTTTTTATATTTTTATTTTTTACTAATTTTTTTTTATATTTTTTATTTTTTTTTTATATCATTTTATATTTTTTTTATTTTAAAAATATATACTCAATAGTATGATTATTATGATTTTGATAAATAATTATCATGATTATACTTTTGTTTGACATTTTGTCACTTACTGAAGAGTTTAACAATCTATGGGCCGGCGTAATGATAATCATAATACTAGGAACTATAATTATATATATATTATACAGTTATCTGTTGACTGTTGTCATTGTTCAATTATAGATAATATGGATTGTCTGGAATATTCAATTACTCAATTATTATTTTTATTGTTTTAATAAGTGATAATAAAATTGAATATAATGACTAAACCTGAAAAAAATCATTAAAAAAAAGACGCTGATTATGATATTGAGAGCAAATATTTAAGTATTTACTGATTATGGACTTAAAAAATCATCTAATATTCGAATGCTATTGAAATTCCTACTTAGTACCTAACTAATAAGAATAATATAAGATTCTAATGATTAGAAAGAAAGTAACTATCAATTTATTCTTCTGTTATAATTTATGAAGCTCATTTGATTTTGTCGTTGTTTTTTTTTAATTTGACTTGTTATATTTTATTTATTAGGTTATCTGATTGTAGATTGCAATAAACATATATTTTATAAACTGATATGGATACAATTTTACAGTAAACCAAATTCCTAATATGTGACACTAATTTTCATAGAATTTAAAATAGATACAATTTTATAGTTGTATAGTGTATAGTGTATACCAGCTATTATTTAGATAAAACTAACAAATAATGATTTTACTTAAATGTATAAGCTTTAACTATAAAGACTAGCCGAATCAGTCGTTTAAAATATTATATTTTGTTGGTAAATAATCAAAGATTTTTAAAAATATATTTCTGAGTAGGTACTAACTACTTTTACATGAATAATACTATTCTGATGTAACTGTAGGTGTAAGTATTATATTCATTTGATGTTTATATTTATTTATATACTTAATACATAAAAAATGTTTATGACGTTTTGGATCACAAAGTTTAGTAATTTTAACTATCTATATTCTATAACTACTAACCAGTTAAGTATCAGTGTTAACTTAGGTATTTTAGTAGGTTTTATGTAAATTACCTGGTAAAAACAAAATTAAATTACAATTTTATAAGATAAACATTGAGCCAATAACATTGGCTCAATTGTCTCACAAAATTTTCGGCATGCAATTTTTTTTAATAAACTTTTTTAAAAATGGGCAAACAGTGTTTCGTAATATATAGTGATATTCATTGTATTATAATCACAGACTTATCCAATATGCAAAGTTATTTATTATATGTATTTACTCCATTTAAACTTAAAAATCATTAATTTTAAGTACAGTAAGTTAAATAATTAGTTTAAAATATGAAATTTGTGTTACTTGACGTATTTTATCTAAAAACAATCTAAACGTCATTTTTACGTTAAATGTATATTGTTCTAAATTGTATCAATTGTCTAGCTACTAGACTCTAGTATATAAAGTGATTGAAAGCCTAAACAGCAAATAGTTAATATTAAATGTAAACATTATAGGCATTGGTTTTGATTATATGCATAATAACAAATTAAATCAAAGATAATTGTTTTTTAACCTACGACTTGCGTCATAGAAATCCCCAATTGAAAATTTAAGTGTTCAGATCTAACGGATATGTAATTCATAATAAGATACATAAAGACATTTGCGTTATAGTTTAATGTATATATGTAATATACACTTAATAAACTGCTAATTAGAAACATACTAGTAAACAAGTCAAACGCAACCAACAATTTTACGAAATATAATTTATAAATGTGTATTAGATTATTACTAGTAGCGCAACTAATCACACTTGGGCCTGGGTATCACTTTTAATACTTGGAGCCTTCATTTACGTTTTTTTTAAACAAATTTTTACACTTACAATATAAATAAAATAAATAATAAATACAATTTTGAGTGATGAAAATGTTAAATAAATTTTTTTTAAATAAAATAAATTAAAAAAATATATTTAGACAATTACCTAGTGTCTAAATGTTTAGTTTCAATTAATAAAATAAATAAATAAATATATATTTACATATGAATATATATTATAAATTACATATAAACATTTTTATATACTATTACTACTACTTCATTATTTAGTACTCAATGCTTAAACATATTATTTATATTTTGAAGATAATTTTTTAGTTGAAAGAATTTGTTGATTGGCATCTTATGTAAAAAAAAATAGTGTATTAATTTCGAATGTTATATTTAATTATAAAGCTTATACCTTTCTATATGTTAATTATGCTATATATCTAAAAGTGAAAAAGATGTTGTTAATATTATATGATAATATTATAATACTATCAAAGCCTTTTTCAAACACAATTCTTAACAATACAATTTCTTCGTATTTTTCTACATTGTATCTGATAATTTTACTTTATTGTTAATATTTAAACCATTGGATCATATTTTGTGAAATTTTTTCATAAATTGAAACATTAGGTATGAATTTGATTTTTGTTGTGAAACTTGTAATAAAATATGGAAATATCTAAGCTATTGTTGGTTTGGCTTCTTATGTCAGTTAATATTAAGAGCCCTGTATTGGTCGACACTCTGAACCCTCTCGGTAGTTGCGCAATTGATTATTGGTATACAATTAATTATTGATAAAATGATCATTAAACATAATTATATTTTTATATTTTTATGTTTCCCAAATTAACGTATATTTAAATAATAACAAATTAATTAATCAAGTTAATTAATAACTTGATAAATATACACGTTGACTCACTTATGTAACACTTCTATAAATAATGCCTATACGTTTTTACGTTTTTCTTAAAAATATTCTTTGTATACAGTAAAAGAAAATGCATGCATCAAAACTGATTTGATCACATACCTAATTAGTAATTATCGTTTTATAGAAATAATAACTTTCAACATCTATATCAAGTTTTCTTTATAATTAATCATAATAATATCCAATTTATTTTAATATATAATCAATTATTTAACAAATATTATAATGTTAGTGACTTACCGACATGTTCGGAAGAATACTCTGGATCTGAAAATAAAAAATAAAATAATTAATATAATCTTTTATGAATAAAAACATTTTAATAATAAGTATTATCCCTACCCCCTTAAGAAATGAATATTTCACTAAACATTATTAATTGTTTAAAAATATATATTATTTAATGTTTAATATATACATTGCAAACTAAAATAGATTATCGTTATGTTATAGGTAGTAATAAATAACGATAATCAGTGTAACTAAAACGGATACCACGGAAGTTGATGATGGTACTATATGAAATGTTTTGCATAATATGTACTCATATTTAAATTTTAAATATATTTCAATTAGACGTATTTTAATTCGAAGTAGAGCTAGGAATTGTATTTTTACATTATAATTATATTACAATTTACAATGAATGAAAGTTGTTTATACATTTTTTTCAGTACTTATAGTATATAATTAATTCTTATAAATGCAATAATAACGTAAGTGCTAAATTTTGATTTTTTTTTTTTGTGGGATTTAAGTCTCACATAATATTGTGAAAATAAAATACGCGATCGGCTACACCACCGTATTCATCATAATTAAAACATATTTTTATTTAAGTGTAGTATGTCAGTCTCCGTATCACATTTTTCTGTATAAAAAAACAATTATTATTTTCACAGATTATTATAACTTAACATAGTCCGTGACTCCGTGTCATATAGAGTATTAATCGTATTAATCTGTGCTCCGTGTTTATAATTTTATTTTATTTATCAGGAATACACTATACCACGCAAACAGAATTTAAAATAATTTTTATATTTTATTAATAATTATTCGCTTTATTTTCTAAAAAAAATATAAGCAAAGCGCCATCGCCAGCTTCAGTATGATATTTTTAAATATTATTTCATTAATTTATTGATAAAAAAAATATTTGGTAGGTACGATAAAATCTTAATAGATAATATATTTCTATATTTTCATGAGTACACGTATAACTTTATGTTTATTTTAATGGCGTAGAAGAATAGGGCTTAAATAAAAATAATAAATGGATTAAATCTTCACGAGCGCGGAATTCATATATATATATTTTTGGTATCGAGAGGGTTATCTTTGTGACTATATTATGATCATATTATATTGTGATGTTATATAAGTACATGGTACCTGTAGAAATGATTCTTATCCATCTTTTTTGACATATTTCCCTTTGTGATAGCAAAAAAAACCTAAGTAGTGATAGTCCTTCAAGTTTTTTTCTTTCAAATTAGATATAAGTTTTTGAAAACGATGTTTTTATTTTCCTACCCTCGACCTCGGTATCTACTGGCCATTACTGAATAAAATAGTTTGATTGATGGCAGTTGTAAAATTGTATATTATAGTTAAAGCTATAGTTATAACTATAGCACATAACTTACATGCTCTTATACTTTAATATTATTGTTTGTTTTAGAAAATGTTAAATGTATACAGAAAATTCCAATTTATAACTAATAAGTAGTCAGACATGAGTTGCTAATATTAACAATATTATTATATACACATTACACATGGAGGTAGTAAGTACTTCTATAAACGTGTACTTAATACATTAAAAATAATTACAATATATATATTAATATTAGTATTTAGGTACTTCTAGCTTAGTATTAACAATAAATCTAATGTACTACCAATACTAAAATAATACAATTTATAACGCGTTTATAATTAAAAAAAAAAAAAAAATTGTTAAGTACGTGTCATTTTTTTTCGAGATGTATTTAAAGTTTTATTATCTAAAACTATAGAGATTAATAGACTCAAGATTCAAGTGACAAGTGGCGGGTACACGTCAGAATGTGATCATAATTCATAAATACTTATTCTTTTTATATAATAAGGATTACTATTGAATGAAGTACTTTGGGACGAAAAAAAAAAATAACTGATTCAAAATTTGATTTTATTATATTATAACAGCTTTAGATAGAGTGGAACGTTTTTTTTTACGTATACTGAATACTGATTAATAACGGATATATTTTAACTCTCGTATTGTGTCCGACGGCGTCCGCTAAAATAGAGAGATTTTACTGTAGTTCTTTATTAAATTTCTATACCTATAGATATATGACGAGTATAGAAGGATAGACTGATAGTTAAATTTCGTGTTTTACCGAAAGTCAAATAAGTATATTGTAGTATTCGGACAACGTTGAAAAACAACAATACGCAAATAATATAATACTTATATGTTATTATGGGCGTATAGTTGATTTATTATATATGTCGCCGTTACGAGTCAATGCACAATCCTCATAAGTATGTATCACTATATTATTATGTTATTACATTTAATATAAATGTATTTCATTACGCACAAACGTAATAATGTATATCAAGTTCTATAGGATAATTGCAGTGTGGAAGGTGTATTACTTATGTATTATTTGTGTGTGAAAATAACCTCGAGAGAAATAAAATAATAGTAGTTGTGATAATAAATACGACGCGTGCATGAAATAAATATATATACAGCTTCAGATACATCATTATACAGATATAATTATGTCGAGGAATATACCTAAATATAAGTTTACGAGTATTTCATCGGGATATAGTATTCGTGAAAAATACGCGAGTGTAATGGCGGTTTTATGTTTCTGTAAATATTTTCACTATCTCGTCGTAGGTACCTATCGTAATATTTTCAACGTTCGGATTCCAATATACAGTCGGCCGGAGCACTGCGCGGCGTCGGTGTACACTGCACAAATGACGCGTGTGCGTATATTATTACAATAATATATTAATATAATACACAAACATAATATTATATTATACGAAAATACGTCGCACTGTAATACACTCGAATGTCACGGGTACCCGTGTACGTATTATATTGATGCCAAGGGCGAGAAATAATCGGTAACCCGATTAAATTTTAATCTCGGAGAGATTGAAGAAAGCCTGGCGTTGTGAAACCGACTCACCGGCGCTCGTACATTATTATAATATTATAACAATATTAATAATATGCGAACGATAGATGCCGTCTCGTACTACACGTATTAGCTAAAATATAATATAACATTATGTTATTATCTGTGTATTGTGCAGGCATAGCCGTGTACCTATAATATACGCGATTCGCTGGCAAATAGGGACGCCGTTTTATATCGCGATTACGAGATTACGCAATATTCAAACTAGGTAGGTGCACACGTATTCTAATATATTATGCGAACGTTATAAGGCTTTCAAGAACACCGCAAACGCGCGGGGGAGAGAGAATTGCGATATATGCGCTCGGTCGATGAAATTTTACATAACGTCATCGTACCAAACGATCGAATGTAATATAGTCGCCAGG
>VUJU01003072.1:0-29655 GCA_009835225.1 Aphis craccivora | reverse complement strand
TTTTTTTTTTATACATTTTTACTTAGCAACCGGTTGCTATAACAACCAGTTGCTATAAACAATCACCGTCTCGACTGGTAACAATTTCGGTGTCGGACAAATTAACAGAATGACCCCCAGTCATAAGACATATACATCAATACATGCCAATATGTTTTAGTTTAATATTGTTTAGTGTAGTTTGTATCCAGCGACACGGCAGTGTCGCGAGCTAAGTAAAAAAAAAGAAGGCGAAGCACTCGACCGTGTATATATACAGAAACCTAAACATTCCCATTTAATACGTGTTAATATTTTGGTATTTTTTATTAAAGGCTGTAGGTCTAATAAATGGACCAAATCGTTAGAATGGGTATCAATCGATCGAGAAAATTATAGGCTACGTGCTTTTATAATTTTCAATGGAATCGGTTGAATAATATTTTAGTTATGAGCAAAAAACTGTGGATATTTAAGTGATCATTTTATATTATTTTCGCCGCCGGTTGCCGTATTAAACGCGTCATGGGGCCGGGGACGGGTGATGGGGATTCTTGCGACGGCGGCGTACTTCTCCCACTACTATTACTTTCCCCCACCGCTAGACATATACAACACACTAACACATGAACATGGTTCACTGTCGCCTATCGATAATCGGCGCATTCCGTTTTATATTTAACATTTAACGTTATTAGTTATTACGTATTTTCGTTTTTCGTCTCGCGTAACCTAACGCGTTCGGCGTACGACTGAATGAGCTTGTTGTCTTTTGTCTACATGATTCAATGCACGTGGTATCAGAAACATAATTTATATTTGCCAATCGGCTATCTGGATTATTCGTCTTTGAGCATTTTATTATTATTATTATTATATTAATTAATAATAGTGCACCACGTCCACGTGGCACGTGGCTAAAAATTGCAATTTTCGTCTCACGTTAGGCGTGATTGTGTTATGTTTACATTAAAAATGGTAATTAAACTCCAAAAGGCGGGAACTATGCGCAAAAAAAAAAAATATCAAGAGTCTACTCAGTCTAACTTAATTATTTTAACTCATATTGATCCAATTTAATTTACTTGGCCGGAAGATTCAGTCTAAAATATGTATAGCCAAGTACTAAGTTTATGTAATAAATAATGAAAGCACCGTTACAATAAATAAATTGTTTCCGGCCAAGTAAACTAAAATTGGATCAATATGAGTTAAAATAATTCATATTATAAATAAACAAATAACCAATTTTTATTAAATTTGAATTAATTAATTATACATACATTTTATTCATTAGAAGATTTACTTAGAAGTTAGATTCCATCTAATATCACACATTTTATAGCATTTATATTTATTTATCTTTTTTTTTACTTAGCGTTTTTTTACACGGAGTTGACGTAGTGTTTTTGTTAGGATATAATATGTAATAAGTATAAATTTTATTTTAAAAATACACACATAAAATATATATTATATATATATACTTTTTTTTTGCAACATTTCTGAATAGATGATTCGATTGGTTCATACCCACTTTGCCGAATCCCAATTCACCGACTCAGTTTGCCGACAAATATACCAGTTTTAAAATATTCCTTTTTCGCCGACAGTCTAGTTTGCCGACAAATTATTAATAAAGTTTTAATTTTCCCGATTCGCCTACAGTTGACAATGATTTTATCGAAAACGGATAAGATGGCGATAATATTATTACCTATAGTATATTATTGATATAAGTTCAATGTTTAAATGTTTTTCCACACATAAAAATATAAAATCCACATGTGTCATGTAGTCTAGATTGGTGAATTTAGTTCAATCCAGGCGTCTTTACAGCGAACTGTAGGATAACTATATTAATCCAAAACCACTAACTAAAATTAAATTTCGAAAGCTTGAAGAAAGATTAAAAAATGCAAAGGATAGGTAAATATTATAAAATTATTAATTTTTAAATGTATAATAGTTATTATATAATTAGTTTTTATTTTTTTCAGATTGAAATCAGAAGAAATCTCTTTAATAGAGTATGTCGATCTAGTAAAATATCATATAATCATACAATTATTTTATAATTGTTTTATTTATATTTACTTTTTTTTTATATATATTATATATAACATGTTATCTACTGACCATTTATACATGAATAATATTTATAATTACTTTTTTTTTACATAATATATCTACTGACTTAATGTATTATAATAACCATTTATATACGTCATGATACATTTGTATTTACTTTAATTTTTTAATAAGTCGGCGAATTGGAATTCGGCAAATTGGGTTTCGGCGACGTGGGAATACCAGTGGCGGTTATAAGGGGGGGCGATAGGGGGTTCGCCCCCCCTCGGGCTCTTCCTTGATCATATTTTACGTTTTAATCTGGGATAGTACCTATATATATATACTATTTATAATAATGCTCTGGGGGTTCCCCATTTTCGCTCTCCCCTTGAAGATCATGTATAACCGCCACTGGGGAATACACGATTCGATTAACCGTCACAGTCATGGTCCCGACTATGACAGTTAATCGAGTTTCTACTGTATATTGTTATAATTAATAATAAGTAACATATTAACACTACTATTCAAAGAATTTCCATTTATTAAAACACAATAATATTATACTTTTTTTTTAAATTAGCTGGGTGCCTTACATTGCGTTACATTATCTAATTTAAACTAGGTAACTTTAAGTGTAAGTTATGATTACTGTTCAGTAGTGGTTCATATTTAAATAAAGAACATCGTTGAATTTTATGTTTAATTTTTATTTACTTTTAATAATTATTATGCCAACATGCTAACCGAACTGCATACATATATTAAATTGTATTAGCAATACACGAATTCATCTAAATATATTTCTTTTTATCGTACACACAACATACTGTAATTTATATTTGCTGTAATACTTTTCAAACTTATAATTTTATAATGTTATATTTATATTTATTATTATAAAAATAAAATGTCAATACTGGCAGAAAAGTAAATTATGAATTGTGATGATCTAGTACATACATTGAAAACAATATTATGTGGATCAAGAAACAACAAAAATAATATTCTTTAAAATTCTACAATTTAGGATAATAGTATAAAATATTATATGTCAACAAGAAAAACAATACCACTACAACTATAACAACTAGTAGTTTATTTTATACGATGTACCTACATGCGGCGTACCTATACATTATCAACCGTGTTTAAGATGAACAAGGACGGTCAGGCACGCCGCATGTATAAAAACTACAGGTAATTTATAGACATTATTATTATTGTTTATCATGTTGACACATAATATTATTGGTCGATACTGAGTTACAGTCGATATTAAAACAGGTAAAAAAGAAACCTAGTTGCGGTCGGGTTCAAAACAGGTAAAAAACAAAATTCTAGTTGTGGTCGGGACTCAGGAAAAATGATTAATAATATTATTATTATTAATTATTAATATTACATATAATTATCATTCTACGGTTTTATTAAAAATACAAATTTATGGCTACACTTACATATTCAATTAAAATATAATTATTAATTACATTTAAAATACCAAATGTCAAATATACATTATCGAATAAAAACAACGTCGTTCTGGAAAACTCGGTTCTTCGCCGATAGTGTATAGTTTTGCATTACAACTAATTGTTGAGTGACTGGAATTTGGATAAGAGCTTATCGGATAAACGATAACCGAACACGGACCGTAATTAAGACGGTAAATTTTAGCTTCAATATTATTAGGTACGACCACAATTCATCTATTGCGACCGCAATTCGGACGTTGCGTTAAGCACACGTCGTGACAATATGTCACCATTGTCACGTATATGTCCGTATAATATGTCCGCTGTTAAATTTATAGGTGCATTATTTTTAATTCTTCACTTGATATTTGACCACACCGACAATGTATAAACTTTTTAAACTATTTGATTATACGTCATGGAAATATTACTGTAGGTATAATATGATGTTAAATTTTTTAAATATAAATGTGTATGTAATATAAATTGAAATTTGCAGAAGGTAACGATTTTATTATTATAAAAAACGCGAAAACTGCAACACTTTTTAGTTGTTTTTGTTTTGTTTTTTAACATTTAAATTTATATAGTTCATATACATGTGCATATATATTTTCAAAAAACGTACTTAACTAGTGCGAAATGGTAATTTGTAATATAAAATAATTATTACAATTTTGGTTATGATAACGTGAGATGTAAAAAAAAAAGGTAAGTATTCGAAAAAAATTGATAAGGGCGTCCGTGATATCTAAAAACTTTTCATCAGGGACCTGTGATCTACAAAAGGTTAGGGATCCATTGATTTATAATTTATATTATAAATTATACTATACTATTATTCTCTAGGAAATAACGAAGAATAAACTATTGTTAATGATTTTACATTATAGTACGTAGTATGTAATAACTAATTAAAAACGTATATACCAATATACGGAACGTTAACGCCAATCTAAAATATGAATATGAGAAAAATAATAGTCATAATAACATCAACAACATTTTTATGTATAATTAGTTTTTATCGTTCATCTCTACCGTGTTTTTCAACACGGGTGATCGTCAACTTTTAAGATTGATTCATGGCAAGGAAGGCTTTTCGGGTACAGAACTTAAGACCGTCACTATGGCAACCTAAACTGAAATCAATAAAATAGTAATACATTATCCCCAGCTGCAGCTCCTCGAGCACTGGACCCGCATTCTATACCCGACAGGCGACAGCGTGCAGCGGTTGTCAATGATCAGCGATTGACGACGGACGGCTATAATAAGTATCACCCACCACCGTTCATCATCCAGCAAAAAGATGGTTTATTGGTTGGGAAAACTCTATCGCGACTACAAAATTAAAACTATTAACAGTGCTACTGTTAACTGTTTGTGCTTTGCGTTTCATTACCCGCGCTCGCTTTGCAAGGTTATAGCTTTGATATGTATGGTTAGTATCACATTACTACAATTATTTTAAATTTAAATTGTTCATATTTCATTAAGTACTATTATAAATTATAATAATATATGTTAAAATATTAGGAATTCTATATGTAACAGTAAACTATTCATTCGGTTCCCCGATCGATATATTTTTGTTTTCAATTTTCTCACCCAGTCCACACACCATCATGCAAACGTGGGGTTTCGCCGTGCCGGGGTGGTCAGCAACCTCAATCGTGCAACAGGTCCTCATTGAAAAGGGCGTTATTTTTTACGAGATCCGTTGTTGGTAAAAGAAAAAACGTCAATTAATATATTAATGTACCTATACCTAGGTATCAACCGAGTCAATGGCGGATCCGAAGCTTGATTTGAGATGGTGAGTGGGGTGATGGTTAAGGGGTTAAGGTGCAAGTACTATGCATATCACGTAAGATATCCCATTTTTAACACAATGTTTATAACATATAATTCTTACGTTAGTGTTGAAGTACAATGATTTTACATCATACCTAACTTATATTTGATGTGTATGTGTACCCATATAATAATACTATTAGATTTTACAAAATATATTGTATTAACTACTTTAATAATAAATCAATTATTATAAAACAATGAATTGATTGAAAATGATTGAAAGTGTGTTTAATTGATTATTTATACATACTCGTATTGTTTAGGTATTTTTATTCTCGGCTATCTCAACTTGCATAATCAACTTGATATTTGTCATAGAATTCAAACTGAAAATAAATTGCTTTTCCAGCCAAAGTAAGTCTAACTAGTTTACCTACAACTATTATGTTACTATTATATACACTACTATTATTATTTTATTATGTTTTCAAACTCAAAAATTATTGTTCATAATAAATTATGTTTATTAGGATAATTTCTAAAATGTATCATATTTTTAATCATATAAGTAAAGCACAATCGATACATTATCGTGGCAATTTATTATTTCCAGTGCGATTTAAAATTATACTGTATGTATCATTATATTAATTTATGTCCAGTATTTATTTTCAATAATTACGGACTGTGAGAAATACCTAGCTCCCAAGCGGTCATTTCGTGACAATATTTTCAATTTTTTAATTTACCAAGAATTTTATAACTTTAACTTCTAATAACCGTATATCGTACAACAATCACAATCACATAGATATAATTTAGATTACATACACTGTGAGCGGTAGTTGTCCTTCTTGATCATAGGTATTAAAGAATGGATAGGCCATCAAACTATAATTCATGATAAGACCTCTGTTAGAATGAGAGGCATTGATAAAATCTGTCTTTCTCTCTTTCCCATTCCAGCACACTTCCCTCTATTTGGTTAATATAGCAATGACCTATACGTTTTTTATTATCTATGTCCTTGATATGTTGTACAGTTGATATTTGGTTACAATATATTGAAAAATTGTACTCTTTACCAACAATTATCAAAGTTGATCTCGAGTGAAACAATTATTTATTTAATTGTTGTTTGAAAATAACGGTTCATAAAAATTTCAAACCAATTCTCCCAAAATGTTTAGGCTTTTATAGAGAAAATATTTTTTAGTTTTTAAACTTTACAGATGAATAATTTATTTAAATTTTGAAAAATATTGTTATTTTGTTTCAAATGTTAATATGTTTGTTTTACTTTATAGATATCAAATTTTATGGGGAAGTGAATTTAATACATTACAAGTTGACCGATGAAAATGTAGATAGAGCGATATATTCGTTAGTATCCCGAATGTTTTTTCTGGGTGTTTTCTTATTTGTCAACATGTCCCTGTTAACGGCAACGAGCACGGTAAATTATTGCAGGCTTATAATAATGATATTTTTTTCTCATAAAAATGTATACGTTTGAGTAGTACAAATAGTACAATTATGCCTTAGTAGTCAGTACCTACCGTATGTAGACAGTAATTTATATTTTAGAACCAATTAAGTTTATTATGTAGCATGTATAAGTATAATAATATCTTCGATACTGAATGTATACAAATATTTGATAACTAAAAAATATATCCAATAAAATGGCATATTATTTTATGGTCCACGTTTATATTAAATAAATAAAATATTACAACTAATACAACTAATTTAAATATTTTAAAATAGGTATGTATAATGTATATATAATTTATAGCAATATACTCGCATATTGCCGATTTTGTTTGGATTAAAAATAATCTATCTCTTTACTATTTTCTGTTTTGTTTTCTATAATATAATTAATGCCGCAATTACAAAGATTAATTTCATGATTTTAATTTCTTATTAGGTACTCTTCATAATACCTATTCCTTAGCGGATACCTCAACATTACGAACACATTTTTTGGTCTCGACACAGCCCCATTGAAATTATAGAATTGCATTACTCTAAATAACTAATAATATCACATGATTGTCGGCAACGTTAAACCATTGATTATAAACACTAGGTGGTAATAATTAGTATCATTGGTAAATCGTACATAATGTTATTATTATTATAGTGATGTGCGGCGACGGCGACGTCGTCGCCTCAATAAGTACAATTTTACCTGTTACAACCAGTTCAAATGTACCAAAATGTATGTGTCAAATGTAATGTTTATTTATATTTTATAATATCTACAATATTACAGGTATTTAATATGTAAAGTTATAAGTATAATTTATTATTAATATTTGTACACGAGTGTTGAGAACACCACGACATGCTGACATGCATAGTGTAGTCGTACTGAAGTAGTGGTTTATTTTAACATTAACTAAGGCTTAATAATTTGTTTTCGAAATATCAAAAACACTATGCGTTTTCACTCAATATTTAAAATTAAAATTTCCTTTTTTTAAAAGATGCTAACGAAATAGGAAAAATATTAAACCAAAACTATTATACAGCACATATTTAATTTGTTTTTTTTTTTCATATTAATAATATATTCAATCAGCCATCAGGTAACTTAAGTGTCCCATATTTTTATTTTATTTTTATGATCGCCCTACTCTAAATAACGGACATTTATACCGAACAACAAAAACATACTCATCGTATCGTATCGTATATAGTATATACACATACCTATGTACTGTATTTTTATATTTATGATAAAAAAAATTTTTTTATGATATAATGAATACGATTAGGTACCCATTTACAATAAATAAAACTACCGATTGAATAGATAATGGCGAAATTATTATTGCACAAATAGTGATGGTTCCCAACTTGATATTATGTACTGTTAGTATCGCATTTACCACGGCATCAGTACGATCTCGTTTGACGTGAAGAATAAAATATTATAATATACATACTATGATACTCGTATATATACAATATACATTATACATACATATAACAATAACAGATATATATATTATATATACTCTTTAATAATTAATTATTGTAAAAAAAAAAATTTAATAATAATAATTTATTGTAATAATACATCTTAAATATTTTTTTAATTCAGTAAAACTAAACTTTTAATTGTATTCATTTTTCCCAATAGTGGACAATTTTGATGGTCCCTTGAGTGTCCGCCATTTAGAGGTTTGACTGTAGCTCATTTTACTATTACTAGATAAAGAACAATATTTTTTTTTAAATAATTATTATCATCGAAAATTATATCTAAAATTTCACAACTAACATTGGCTACGATGTCGATTTTATTTTTAATTGTTGTCTAAAACTTGTATACTTAATGTAAGTATTTATTTTTTACATATGTTATATTAATATGAAAAAAAATTTAAAAAAAATTTGATTTAATAGATACCTACTTTATTTATTTGTATACTTAAACAAATGTTTACATAAGTTATGTAAAATAGAGGAAAATATACTAGGGCGTCCCAAGTAAAATTTTTTTGACTTAACGAAAAAAAATTCTTAAGATTTTTGTACGGATTGTACAAAAATCTGACCCAAGCCCCACAAAACCAGCCAGCGATGCCCACATAAATGTAGTGTCCGCCTAACTAATATAGTATTTCATAGCATAATAAACAACAAATTTATAATAGGTATAACAAATTTTACTAATATTTAGAATATTTTAATAATTCATTTTATTCGTTTGTCTTTTGTTTCCATATTAAAACAATTTGACATGTTGTAACATTTCAATTACTTATACTAATAATTGATTATATAATTTCAATGATATGACACTAAATCAAAAAATGTATATTATATTATTAAGTGTTTAAGTGTATTCAAGCGGTGTACTATAAAATGGCATCTGTTATTCTGTTATCTGTAACAGATATCAACTATGTATAAGTAAATATTAAAAACATCTACATTTTAATGATTGATGAATTATTATAAGGTGTTTATACTTTAAATATATTATCATATACATCTTTGATCAATATATTTTATATATTTAGGTACTAATGATCATTATTACATTTTTAAATCTTTTTTTATTCAGAGAAACCTTAAGAGTATCGTTATTTGGTTATTGGCACACACAACACACATGTTTTATACATTATCTTTCAATATCTGGGTTGGAGTTTATACGAATACCATGTCTATCATACTTATTTCAATTTTCAATACTAGTAAGTATAGTAGTTTATTTTTAGTGTCGTTAAAGAATAATAATTATTTTTATTTCCATTATTTTTAGTGCTTTATTTTATGTTCATATTCATGGTGATGTTATTTTGGTTGAGTGAACGCTACTCTGGCCGCCGACATTATAGAGTTGCTATAAACATGGTTTAATGAAAAAAAAATCAAAATCTTTAGTCAATACGTAGAATACACGGAATAATTAATGATATAATAATTATTATACCTGTATTATTTGAGTATTAAGCAATTAAGTCATAAAGTGAGAGGTACCATATTGGCCATTTTATAAAATTATACACTCTATAAATTATAAAATAAACAATTCAATTTCAAAATTAATATGAAAAACTTCTGAAGTTCTCAGATGTTGTTAAATCAACTGTTAAATATAAATTAATAAGAAATTTCAAAAATTATCATAAAACCCCTAACAAATAACTTTGGTATATATTTTTTTAAAAAAACAAGAAATAGTGTCTAATTTATTAAAAGTAAAAAGGGTTTTCAGTACATTTAATACAAAAACAATTATTATTAGAGTTCAGTTACCGAAAAATTAACCTCAATCTATAAAATATTTTTTTCTACATAAAACGCAATAATTAAACTATAAACAAACATAAAAAAATGATTTTTTTTTGTGAATGTATTCCTTTGTCACAATTTATTTTTAATAAATCACTGAAAATTAATAATCAAATTTCTTACACAGACAAAAAATTATGAACGAAATTCCTTAAAAATCAATAATATAGTGGTGTTTAAAATTAGATGATGTTGATACGTTTTTCAGGGGGTTCTCACAATTCAACAATTTATATAATATTTAAATGTATTTGTCATATTAGGTATATTATAGACATTAACAAAACATATCGGTTGCTCTATTGGTTTATAATTTTTATGGTGATTATATATGTAAGTACATACTATATAATATAAACTAGGTACTTTATCATTCTCAGTATAAAATTATTTCATTATTTTAAAAAACAAAAAGTGATCACTACCTATGTATAAATTTAGTCTAACAGTAAATACATGATAACTTAATAATATTATGCTGTATTGTTTTGCTAAACAAATAAAATTAAATAATTAAACGCTCAAATAATCAATAGAAAATTGTATTTGTAAATTTCTCCATCAACATTTCTTATTGATAAATCACTCAAAATGAATAAACAATACAGTCATAATTTAGCGGGATCTCCTAAAAAATCAATAAACTTTATGCTAATTAAATACCTTAATAATTTTTCAAAGGGTTTTCACAGTCAATTAAATTATATATTTAAAATTTAAATGCATTTATGGTCAACAATAAAAAGTTAACGGTAAATAATTTTTATATCATTTTTAGTATTCTTGGAATTTAACAAATAAAATGCAATAGTTAATTACATGCATTGTTTATATTAAAATATAAAATAATAATAAATAATTGATCTATCTCCTAGTAATAAAAGTTTTTTTTTGACTGGTATTGAACATATTTGAGTGTTGTCTAAAACATAACTACTATTAACTATTAAAGATTTTTTCAATAACTATTAATTTTGTCATTATAATAATATGACCCCTCGCATTCAACAAATTAAGACTGAATGTTCTAATTGCGTTTGTACTATTAAACTAGTTTATCAAATCTAAAACATAATTAAAAAAAACTCCAATCATATATATTTACTATTTAGTATAATATAGTACAAAAATTACTTATTGATGATTAAAAATACGTCTATGCAACTTTATTGAAATATCAACAACAACACACTAAAAATTATTAATAGTTTAGGTATATACATAAATTCAATTTCCAATTTTTAACTTCAATATAAAATACCAATATATAGCTTTACATTTCTAAAAATGGACATATAATTTTAAAGGTATTTGCCATTTGGGTTAACTTAGATGATGTATGACCCATCATTATATTATAAACTTATAACAGTTGTTATTAATAAATATAATAAACATTTTATAAATAACAGATTGATGAATCATCTATTTTAAAAGATGATTATGAATTTATAAAAATTAAATGCAATTTGTGCATTTTTTTATCTACTCTGTACTCATATACCTAATATAATAATTCCTAAGAATTGTGAGAACTCAACAGCTGTTTTTATAATATTTAACAGATATTTAAAAGGTCATATTAAAAGTGTCTGTAGCTCAAGACTCTAAGTACATTAATTAACAGTCATATATAATATTATGTTTTTTTTTTTTTTTTTTAAATATATATCAATCATTTTTCAATGTTATATAATTTAAAAAATTAAAATGTATTATTATACAATATTCTTTTTTTAATTTTGTATTTTTATCGCTTTAGAAATTAAATATTTTCTTTAGATAAATTTCTGGAAATGTTTAAGAGTGTTATGTTTTAGATAACATTTATATTATTGTTATTAATTATTATGTTGTGTGTATACCAATGTGAGTGTTTAAAAAATTATTACCTATCATATTTAGTCAATTTATATTTAATTTTTAAGAATAAATAAAATAAACTACCTATATTTAAAAATGTAAAAAATCTTATAATTTACGAATATATAATTATTTACTATTTGTTATAGTGTTGTACAAAACATAAGTATTTATAACGTGTTTGTATGTAATACTTATAACTGAATTGATTCATGATATATATATATTTTTTATATTCTAGAAGAGGTGACGAGTGAACCTCATAACTTAGAAGGTCACTGTAATGAACATGTTAAATTCGAGTTAAATGAGTAATAAGCAAGGCTAGGATAGTATAGGATTTTGTATTTTTTTTTATAGGATATACTACAGGATATAGGTAGTTTTTCAAGCACAAAATGTGATTTGGTCATCTACGAGTTCAAATATAGTTTTTATTTTGAATTTTTCGTATTTTTTTTTTTTGAAATTGTGGTCTTTTTTTAAATTTTAGTGGCATTTTTTTACTCAATTGAAATATCGGTAATATTTTTATAAATGTTTGAACAATTTTTTTTTTTTTGGTCGTTATAAATTATTGTACAATCATAGGTATAAAGATACAACATTAAAACAAAACCGTAAACATTTATTCTAAAAATAGTTAATATTTTAAAATACCAATCGTTTGTACCTTTTTTTTTTTATTTTTTTATTTTATATTATTTAAATATATTCAA
This sequence comes from Aphis craccivora, assembly GCA_009835225.1. Lineage (NCBI taxonomy): Eukaryota > Metazoa > Arthropoda > Insecta > Hemiptera > Aphididae > Aphis > Aphis craccivora. Next base: position 16,928 of record VUJU01003072.1, on the reverse strand, counting down.
TCTGTTTACAAAATAAAAACAAGAAGTAATAAGGATAAAATAGAAAATTTACAAACATGAATAACGTGAAGAGGAGACCGTTCATTAACAGAACCTCAGAACATTTTTTTTTTTATTTATTTAGGTCATTACGGAGGGCTGAATTTGTTATATACCATATATACCATGGAGCACCAGTGATAATTCTTAGGGTAATTGACTGGAAGGCTTGAATTGGGCGAATGTTTAGTTGGGATGTTTGTACCTAAAATATAAAATAATATACTCGTTGAACTAAAACAACCGATAATAACCGTTAATAATGTTCAATTACGTGTTATCTTCATTAATTTATATTTTTATTTATTTATTATTTATCAATTTATTAATATAATAATTATTATTATTACTATTTTTTTTTTATTATTTTATGAAGTAATTTTTTATATTGAGTCATTTTTTAGGTTTTTTTATGTTATTTAAATCCTAGCCCTTGTAATGAGTAATGACATGAAAATCGATTCTGAGTGGAGATAATAATATATTTCGTAGATTATTTATTATTTATATTGTATTATAGTAATTATAAGTAATACTTCTATTTGAATTTATTTTAACTTTTCTACGAAAACATGAAAATATTTGGATGAGTTGTATAAAAGCTGAAATTAAAGTAAGGATGAAATAGAATCGCATGCATTTGTGGTTAAAGTCTGCTCTGCTGATGCTTGAGCTCATACTTCAGGTGGATACTGAGTTTCTTCACTTATATATACGTCTACCAAATAATCCACAAATCGTGTCACTCTTTCGTCGGCAGGCTTTGATTTCATTAAATTATGATTTTATAATTATATAGCTATATATACCTACATATATTAATATTATTAATAAGTCAATAAGTCGAGTGTGGCTTACATTACACCTTATTAACATAGATAAAATTTCGGGCGCAGTTTACAAAATATAGGTATTATTGTATATAAAAAACGATTCTGAACGGAGATGATTAGTCAGCCAAGAATATAATTTCGAATGGTTGGTAAAAAAAGTGATTTATGTTTTAATTGCCTGATTATATCAGAATTTAAGTTCTTTGATAATTATTATAAGTTAAACTTATGGAAAATCTCATATTGAATTTTCAACTCTTAGCTACTTATACAAAATTTTTTATGAATCATACCTACAAAATAATTTGCAAATATTCATGGTTTTGACGAATTTATGTCAATATTTAAACTTCAAATGCTAATAAAAAAAAATTGTGACTATGTATTCTTATAATTTTTTAATCACTAAAAGAATAACTTATGAGGAACTTTGCATTAAATTTCCAAGTATTTTGACAGGAAAAAAAATGTTATCGACAATTCAAAAAAAAATTTTCAAAAAATTGAAAATTTCAGAATTATCTAATAATTAGCTCAAAAAAAGTCAAAATATTTTGAAAATTAAATCACGTAAAGAAAACGCCAATCTAAATAACTGGTAAAGTTTTCAAGTATCTACGACTTATACTTTTTGAATAATAACAAATATTTAAAATCGTCTGAGCATTGAGGATAAATCGTTATCGTTACGCTATTTCCTAAAAATTTAAAATTTAAACGCACTTAAAATTTTTCCTATAATTATGCTACGAGTTTTCTCTATAGATACTTGAAGGAAAACTTATGAAAAACTTAGTGTTGTATTTTTAATAGTTATAAACACAAAAAATTTTATGATTTTTAAACTTCAAAATTACTTGCAAATTTTCGTGTTTTCGACAGATTTCGTAAAAATTTTAACTATAAACGCTTAAAAAAAAAATTGTGATTAAGGATTTTTAATAAGTATGTACAGTGATCAGTTTTTGAATTACAACCATATAAAAAAAATCGATTTGGTCGAAAACTGGTTTTACGTAAAAATTCCCGTTTTTGAGTTTTTCCTTAATTTTTTTTCGGTTTTTCTCGGCGCTTTTGAAAACCATTCAAAAAATAACCTCCCCAATGCACCAACTAGATTCATTTTGCTATCGGACCACCCCCAAAATTTGAAATAGAAGCATTATTTCGACACGTTCTCATGTACACAGACACACACAAAAAAAAAACACACACAACATTCTAAAATCAATTCATTCATCGCTCCGCTCAGAATCTAAAAAATGTCATTTGGGCGCAGTTTAAGTATGCCCATTTTTTTAATTGACAATTTACATTAATATGTACAAAGTATAAATGAATATACTTTTAAACCTATTCATACTTTTTCTACTCGTCCAAACGGTATTTCTAGTGAATTGAATAAGCATTCGTTCAAACGGTTTTTAACTTTCGATTCAACCCAACAGGTCATATTTTGTTTCGATTTGCTCAAACATTCTACGTCCTTAAATATTTTAACGGTTTCCACCTGTTTCCCCGAGAGAAAGTTTCGGAATCGATAAACTGTTGCAGTATTTCTTGTTTTTAGAACGCTTCAACGTGGGGGTAGTGGGCAGAGCAAAACCTCCATGCAACAGTATGTAATATATATATATACATTTTATTATACACTAGTGCTTTTTCCTACGCGCTGAACCAACATAAAGGTTCGTTATTTTAATATAACATTTTGAAAACGAAATAATTATTTTTATCATTTATAATACCTATATAGTAGTAATGAATTAATTACTAATAACTTATAAATTATCAATCATACAAATATACAATGGTTTTATAGTTGGACAAATTAAAAATTAAACATTTTTGAAAATTTATAAAATATAAAAATTATAACCTGTAGTTAATAAGTAATAACTTACTTGTTAATCAATAAAATATTAAAATGTATTTAGGTATTAACAGTGGCGTATTTACGGGGGTGGTGTTGGGGGTTTCCACCCCTCCTAAAACCAAAATATTTGATATAATGGTTAGAACAAAATAAAAACGAAGTACTAATATGTCGTCATTTTTATCACAAATATAATATAAAACCCCCTCAAGAAAAAAATCGTATCTACGCCACTGGGTATTAATACAATATTTCCATTTTTTGTTACAATTTTCACAATAGGTATATTCATCAAGTTATATTATTATTAAGTTGACCATTTTTATCAGGCTGAGTAAGTATTACATATTTGCATTGGTACATCATTATGTATAAATTATACAATAATTTAAATTATATAGGTAGGGTAGGTACTAGGTGTCATAGCAAATAGGTTATTACTACTCATTAGGTGATGTGTCTATAGTTGCGTATGTGTTGCATTGAGTTTATTATTTGCTTCTAAATTTTTTTTATTTATTAGTTTTGATATTAAATATGCGAAGCACTATCTAATATAATAATATCTTTACGCTAATTACAGTTGGTTGTAATAAGATAACTCACTGGAATTTATACAGCTAGTATTGTTATTAATTTATAATTACTATTGTTGATAGGTAATAAAAACAATAATTGTTTCATGTGTAATGCTAAATCAATAATTATATTATGATCGATTAAATCGCATTTACATTATAGTTTCATATTATCATACGTAGAGATTTTTGCTTCGTCCCTTGCGCTGATCTATGAACACTATTACTGTTGCTGTAATATACAAGGAAAAAACATCACAATAATCGGATGGCTTTTAATTTAATAATATATTGGGAACTACCTACTATAAATGTGGAGGAAGTTTTTTTTAATAGATTTTCATTGGTTATTTCTATTAATTAGGTATATGCTTTTTATAGTTGTTGGACGAATTTATATAATTTAATTTTTGAGGAGGAAAATAAAGATAAAATGTGAAATTGTAGAAAAAATAAAGAGATTAAGATAAAGATATCACGTTTTGGAATCATATAATATTATCTTGTTAAACTACGCTCGAGTAATTTATCATATTTATATATTTCTCAAAAACAAGTTAAGAACCACTGCACTAGGTAGTACAACAAATTATAATATTCGATTGTACGATACGAGTTTTGTCTTGCGCCTGTCTGGCTTTCCCTCGACGGGCGGAGGTCACCGACACCCGCGTCTCGCGCTGCACACAATATAGTTAAACGTTATTAACAATTATTTTACCACACAACCACAACCATATTTGGCCACTATCACACTCCCCAATATAGTCCGTCACGGATACGTAGCCCGGAGCAACCGGGAAAAAATCAATAAATTATTAAAAATTGGCATACGATATACAGCCAAGCGATAGCACGCGGTCGCACGTTTCTTTTTATTACCTATCAATTCGGACGTAGTTTATTCGTAAACGATATTATTATTATTCCCGTTTTATTATCATCATTCTGAAATGAAATATTATTTATGATATCCACGATGATGAAGGATAAATCTCGAGGGAAAAACGATGATTTCTAATGACATATTACATGAACCTTTTTTTATTATTGCTATTATTATTAAGTATTCCTGACCATAAATCAAAATAGTATAACTTTCTATTTACAGTTAATATTTACAATTCACATAAAAATACAAATATTATTTTTATTTAAATTTTTATTTCAGAAAAAAGTAGAGAATTAAACATCGAAAAATATAATTAGATAATCTTGCTGAATATTTAAATTACAACGATTATTTCTTTAAACTATTGGAGGGACAGTACAGTCAACGGTAGAACAATAATCAACAGTCTCGTATTTTTTTTTAAATAATTTATTAGAATATGCCTGGCTCTAGTTTACGTTTTTTAACAGTTTAAATAGTTCAGTGAAAAGATTATTCTGGAAATTGTTATCAAAATTAATTTTAAATCAAGATGTTTATACATGAACAACGTTTAGGGGACATATTTTAAAATAATTAATTTAATTAAAATTTAAGAGGATAAACATTATGTTAAAAACTTAAACCCAGCTTTTATTATACCCGCATATTTATAGAGGTACCTGCCTAGTATTAATCAGTACATACCATAGGTCAGATTACGTATATGACATATTTATATACGTGTCTATCTTTATAAACCTTACTTAGTTTTTTTTATGGTTTTCCACGTGATTCCATGTGTATTATTATTGTTTTTTATATGTGTGTATTGGTACACCGTACACGGATAAGTAGTAAAAAAATGCTTTAGTTTTTAATTTTAAAAATAATTTCGAATAACAATTATCCAGTGTGCACTTAAAAGAGGTCAAAATTCAAAATTTCCAATATTATTCAAAATAATTTTTAAAATTTTAAAATCAAAAAAGTAAAAAAAAAAAAGTTAAACTAAATATGATGAATAATGGTAATTATTAATTATTACATTATAATATGATAATTTTTATAATTTTTATATTTATGACCGAGAAAAATATTCACTAAATAAAAATATTTCAAAACAAAAAAGTTTTTATAAGTTTTTAAACCAATATTAAAAACAAAAATTAACAGAAAGTCAAATTAATTTTTTATGTTCGTTTGAAGTTTAAATTTTTATGACACGTTCATTCGCCTGTAAAATAATTATTTCTCACCCAATGATTTTTGATGTTTTTGTAATTAAAAAACGAATAACCGTATATATACATTATACATGAAATATTTACTAAATTTTTATACGTCAGTACATTTTCTATACATGATAAAATGTTCAAAACCGTTCCTGTTTTGTAGTTATTTATAAACATTTAAAATTTAATATTTTGTTAGTTTTAATAAATTCTGTAAATATCGACAAAAAGAATTTCACTCGATAAAAAAGTTGAAAAATATAATATTAAATTCCAAATAAATTATTCCTAAAGACCTAAAATTTAAAACATTCGTCAAAATCATGAAATTTTTCATATCGTTCTTCGTTGAAAATGTATAAAATATTAAATTTATATAGCTACCTAAAGCTTGAACATTCAAATTTTTTTTAAGTAATTCATACTGAAATCAACAAATCTATAACACATATAAGCATAATTTTGTTTTGACATTTTAAATCTAAATTTGGTTGGAATTGTATTTTTAAACTATAAATAACGATATTCATTATTTTGTTAGAATTCAAAAAAATAATTTGTGGAGACATAAAACTTTTTAGTACATAATTATATTTTAATATTTTATAAACAAAGCATTAACATATTGCATACTAGCGTAGTGAGTACCAAACGTAAAAAGTATCTATTAACACATGTATTATATTATATTATATTATATTTTTAAATACCTATATTATGTGTCATTGTTTTACTCATACCTATGCAGAGGAATTGACAATAGTAAATATTCATATAGACCATTAAATAAATGTATAATATTCAAAAGAAAATTATGTTAAAACGTATTTTGTTTTTAATTAAATTTTTAGGAACTTATATCTTGATCGTGTGTTAATTAAACTTTAATAGCGTATGCATATAGTTTTACTTAAATTTCAATTTTCAAGTGATAACTGGTAACATTTGCTTCAAAGTTTAAAAATTGGAGTTCATTTTAACTTATTCTTTTTTTTTTATTCTCACTACTGCGAAATTGTTTTAACCAATACGTTATTATTATTTATACATTATAATAAGTAGATATACAGTCATACAATATACATTTTGAGCAACGTTTGTTGTATTTTTTTGTGATCATATACGCATTACACATATATTGTGTACAAATTTCGCTCAGCAGACATAATGCATAAAAATGACTATTTTCACTATAATAATAGATTCATAGTATCTTTAACGTGTTATTTACTATTTAAATACTAGAAAAATTAAAATTTTACGTTATTATGTGTGTAAAATATGTGAATGTGACCATAATATTTTCATGAATATACGTCGATACAAATGCCATATAATATTATAATTACAGTCTATTTTTAGTAACTGTATTTTCATACAACTTAATGACTACACTATAATCATATAATATTATACTACAGAGTATAAAATGCTGCTGCAAAAACTGGACCTCTTGGGAAATCGTTATTTTTTTGATATGGTGAATTTGTCCCCACATACTCCCACATAATATTATAATAGTACGTAAACTTAATTCAAAGTCAGTCGTGGTGAACTGGCGGAGAAAAAAAATAAACATTTCAAACGATATGACGGATACCCTAAATCCGAATTTATATAATAATATTATAAGTTCTTGAAAACCAACATATATTTGACGACAAAAATATGAGATTGTATACGTGATAAAAATAAATAAGAAAATAGTGAAAAATATCATACGTGACGGTGGCGGGTTATAGCAGGGTCTTCGGTCGTTTTGCGTTGATCAATCAACGATCCTCGGAGCATGTTTACAGATACACAAAATGACAATGACGGTGATGATAATAATAACGTAGTAATAATAATGTAACATTATTACTATGGGCCGTCCTTTTCTCCAACCCACCTCCTCTTTCTCGGAATACATAGGTTAGGCGATGGAGACTTTCGCATCTCCTATCGGACCACTGACGTCTATCGAGGTATATACTGACGTATCATTCGTCCTTGAACACGGTGAGGCTGCGGCGAGCGAGCATCCCAACTGAGGGTGGGAATTTCACCGGACCGAAGCACGGACGGCGCCTACATTTTACTTTATACTTTCGTGTTGTGTAGGTACCTATCCACTTTCGACGACGAACGATTTAGTATTTACACGATATCCCATAAAGATATTTTGGTCATATATTTTAAACATAACAGGATTACAAGATATGTCTCTCTTCCAATTGTTTTTCAATGGTATCAGTGTTCAGCGAATGTTCACTAGATGCATGGCCTTCATACACGTTGTAAGTATGCGATTACGTTCACTTAATAATAATATTATAAACGTTATACCTATTTAAACACGTAGCTAGTTTTATTATATATTTAAATCTATAAATAATACTTAATATATAATAATAACAATACATAGTTTTGATAAATAGTCGATAATATTTTATATTATACACCAAACATGAATCACGATCACTTCTTCAATAATGAATTTATTCAAATTCTTTTTATTTTTGAATTCTTAAGTATAAGTTATAACTTAATTATTTTCAACTATGTATTTAAATTTTTCTACACCATTAAAAGAGTATCCTATGGAAACTTATATTTTTCAAACGAGAACCAACCTTTTTTAATAAATAGTTCACTTGCATCCTCTAAATCAATATTTTTCATTTTTAATGGTAAATACGTAAATATAAATATTTAACAACTAACTGCAAAATGTTTGTAGTTTATAGAGCTGTGGTTGCAGTTAAGGCTGTTGAGACTTGAAAGCGAACCATTTTTAAGGGGTCGTATTTAAGCAATATTCGATAACCTTCGTGAGTTAAGTGTAACTTTGTGTGTAGTGACTGATAATTAGTGTGAGAGAGTTCCCCGAACACTTAATGTAATTAAAGATAGACTACGATAACGATTCTTGGAAATCAGGGACATACATACGCGCAGTACATACACGTCACTAAATTTTGCGATAAAAAAAGTTTTTACATGAAAATCCCAAAAAGCGGAAGAAAAAATCACCCAGTATCCAAAGTCCGATTTTAATTTTAGAAACATAAGAATTTCTTATTCTCTTAAAAAATTAAAAAATTTTCTATTTTCCTGAAAAAAAAAATCGATGAAAAAACGACCCGCTTTCAACAGTCTTATTAATAAAGTTTTAGTGATAAAAAAAAATATATATACTTTTTAAAAATACCTGTATGTTATAAATTATAATACAATTTTATTTATTATAAACAACTCGCGGAGGAGTAAGCCATACCTAGAAATCCCAAATTTCACTCATGCGCAGGAAATTCCTTAAATGGTAGGTATATAAAAATCTTAACAATGTGTTTGAAAATTTGGTTCTTAATTATTAAGTACAAGTATAAGGTTAAAAATTCAAATCATCAAAATTTATATTTATTGTTAAACTATTATTATGATTTGAACATTGTGTATGTTTGGTGTAAGATAACCTCGTATATATATATATATACACATTTATACGATGGGACCCTTTTTTAACGGAAAATCATCAAAAAAGTAGCTTTAACACATTATAAACAATTTTGTTTAATTTTTCGATCACAGTACGTCACTAGAATTTTACTTTTATTTGAAAAATATCAATTTATATTCCTATATTTAGAAAAAAAATCTTGGCTTATACCCATCTCTTAACCTTCGTCCCAACCTTGCTCGTAAACAATGGAGATTGGTTATAATAAACTCGTAGAGTAATAATGTTATATAGGTATTGATTTGTTTGTTTTAAAAATGTGTAGTATATTATGTATACAATACATTAAACAAGAGTCAGCCATCATCGGTATTGATCCATATAGTTACCGTATTCAATTTATACCACTCGATTTTTAATTATTTTTCCCATTCCTATAATACTATATTAAAGAGATAGTCACTGGTCGGCGGTCGGACACTTTAATTTCGCAACAGGTATAATGACAAAGAGTACCTATTGTCTATTGTCTTAGTAACATTGAGCAGTTATAGTCGAAGAGGGAAACCCGAAACACTATTTATTTACACTACCTATCTAATATAAGTATAACACATATTATATTAGCATTTGCATTCTTTAACAAAACGACACAAATATGACAGTTGAAATATTTTTTCTTTCCAGTATTTATTATAGGTATTATTTTAAGAACTTACAATATTCTAATTTTTGTTCTGTTTTGTAAAATCATCATTTTGATATTGAAATAAGTACTGAAAAATATCGATCATAATTTCAAAGTTTTACGCATGATCGTCTGATGGTGAATTGGTGGGACAATAATTGTTTTGAGACGGCAACTAAATAACAAGACTTACCCTCATCATCGACCTGATCCGTAATCATAATACTACCTTATCAATACTTATAATTTATTGGCTAAAAAAAAATTATTTTTATTAAATATATATATTTATATGTATGTATTTGTTTTAGTGTTATCTAGGAACATTGGTCCTAATCAAAGTAATTAAGATAATACATATTATGTACTTTCTATCGACTTTTGGATTGGCTGCCAGTTTTAGTAAGTTTACTGTTCTTATAAATAAACGTGCGAATTAATTATTGTAGTACTATTTCATTCTAAATAGGTTATTTCTCAACACATATTACATAGTCTTACAGTCTATAACTTAATATTCATAGCGTTGTACCTACCTATTTCAATTTAATAACCAATGAATTCTTAAATATAATATTTAGGTACGATTAAGATTAATTTTCATTTTATTTTTACATCTTTAATTATTAATTGTTCTTTTAAATAATTAGTGAACATGTTTGCTAGTTGTGAAGAAAATAGATTAACCTAATTAAAAATCTATTATTTAGTCAAAATGTATTTTCATCCCAAACGATTTTGTTCATAATGAAATAAAAACTGATTTTTGTCTATAATAAGACAAAATAAGCACTTAGGTAGTGCTTTTAAACTTTTAAATTAATTTAATTATTTTTACAAAGCTTTTATAAGTGATAGGTAAGTATTTAAATATTTAATACATAATAATTAGTATAGTATGTAGGTATTATATTTTTTATGTAATTTATTTTTACTTGTAATTTTATTAAACAATAGTAATAGTAGTAAGTAGTAAAAGTTCATAATTTACAAATAATTAAAAATGACAAAAAAAAAATATACATCCATCAATATATTAATTAACAATGTAAATATTTTGGTGTTTTGTAAGTATGAATGTGTGCATATAAATTAGCATATAGAATATAATACTTAAAAAAAATTTTTTATAAATTATAACTTTATTATATAACAAATATTCATGATTTTGGCGAACTTTTGTCAATATTTGAAAATCAAACGCTAATAACAGTTTTCTATAAAGCTATTTGAAGAAAAACTTATGGGAAACTAGGTGTTGAATTTTTTTACCGTATATATAAATACAAAAAATTTTATGAATTTTCAACTACAACATTACTTGTACATTTCCGCAATTTTGACATAACATTTCGAAAACATTTGAGCTTTAAACGCTTATAAAAAATTGTTGTTTAGATTTTTTTAACTACAATAAGAAATTAAGAACAACTTATATGAAACCTTGTATTAAATTTTCAAGTTTTTTTGAGAACCCAAATTTTTTTTTATTTATTAATTTTTATTCAAAAAAAAAAAATACTTAGAAAAGTTTAAAATTTCAGTTGTCTATAAATAGCTAAATAAAACTAAAATATTTTCAAAATTTAACCGCATCTAGATAATATTAATACCTATAGACATTTGGTGAATATTTCAAGTATTTACAGTAGTTAGTTTTTGAGTTTCAACTATATAAAAAAATCGATATTTTCGAAAACTGGGTTTGCGTAAAAATTCTCGTTTTTCCGTCCTTTTTTTTTTGTTTTTCGGGAAAAACAAAAAACTATTGGAAAATGTTAACTTTTGACCTGTATAATACATCAAAGATATTCACTATGACACTATGCTATCTGAAACCACCCTCCAAAGTTTGAAATTGAAGCATTATTTTGACAATTTATGTTGTAGGTACATACACAAAAACAGAACAACAAAAAACAAACATCATTGTAAATTCAATACATTCATCCCTTCGTTCAGAATCTAAAATTAAAATAGTCAAGATTACTTTTAGTAGCTCTAATATTTCTGAAGAGAAATTAACATTATTAGCTCATCGAATAAGAAGTACCTGATGTAAAAAAAAAGATAAACTCATCCATTATTTTTTATTATTTTAAAAATTATATTAAAATTTTTAATTCACTTAGTTCAGGATCTAAAACAAATAAATAATTCTTGATTTAATAATTTAATTCATATAAACGTGTAATCGCCTAATCACTGCGGTCTACAGCCACTATATCCAAAAAGAAAGAAAAGAATATCTATATTCTATAGTACAGAATTTATAATGTATATTCATTCAAATATTTAATCATGAAGTATTTAAAAAAATTGTAAGTTGCACAATCGTCAATCACCTATGATACCTGTATACCTATGTACCTATAACTGATTATAAATAAGAAATAATTTAGGTATTTCTTTTTAACTGAAATAAATTACGATTTTTCTCCATATTAACACTAAACCTTTAAGGTTAAATATTATATTGATTATTTTAATAACTTACAATTAAAACGTTAATCTATAATTTAATAGGTAATGTAAGCTAACTTAATTAACTCATATTTTTATTCTATCTTTGTATATTTATAGATTGGACTTTAAAATATCTTCAAATTGAAGCGATCGGTTTGTTACGCCGTAATTCGGATGACATAGCTATTATATTATATCAGGTTAGACATTCAATTATTGTTGATTTGCTTCTAATCATCAATTTTTATCTACTAAAGGCAACATTTAAGGTAAGTACCTACTTACAAATCATACAATATTCTTACTTTTAGATAAAAACGTATGATTTGAGTGCCCAAACACATTTTAAGTTTAAGAAACATTTATCCTATAAACGTCTTTATTTTATTATAAAGTATAAAATTATATTATAAACCTAGTTAATTTCCTCTGGAAAAACTCTTATGGAATTAATTATATTCAATAATTGTTCAATACCTTCTGTTTTTTTTGCAATCAATTTATTCATGTAGGTATTCTAAATATTTAATCTTTGTTCTAAATTAATCATTATTAATTATATAACAGGTACATTAAGATTATACCTACATTTAAAACCAGCTTACCATTATTGCATGTTTGATAAAAATAAGCCTATGAATAGAAAAAATATACTGCATAATGTATCATGTAAAAATCAACATGACAACACATACATATTATTGTATATACCAATACCAGAGACGGTTTAACTTATTTTGGCAAGGATCTATTATGAACATATTTTTCCTTTGAGAATTAACTTCCATCATATATATTTTTTTTTAATACGTTAATCTATTAATCAACATACTTGAATGTATGTAGATACGAGAAATATTATAATGTATTATACAATTAATTTCTCGGAGTTCGTCGATTGCGTCCCGGACACAGGTAAACGATTTTTCCCTACCTTTTCTGTGTTTCAATTGCGTCCTATTGTTTAGTAGGTAAGCGTAAATTGCCATGATAAATCTAATATATTTGTCACATATGATGTGCAGATATATTTAAACATGAATTGGTTTTTACTTGATGAGCTTACGAACATTTCATCTATTTATTTATTTATGGTTATCGATTTAAGATTTAGCGATTTAGTACGTCTGCAAGTGCCTTATAGTCGCAAGATATATTAGTCAATAGTGTATTAGTGTTATAATATTGAAAAGTCATAATGAATACAATTTTTAGTGAAAAAAATAAAGAAATACGAATTATTAATAAATTTAAATATCGTTTCCATAAAATGTTGGCCAATGATGTCGAGCGTTGGAGTTGCACAAATAATAAATGCAAGTGTTATTTTAAGAGGAGTGGATGAATTTCTTAAAATAGTTTCACTTAAAAACCCTTTTTTATTTTTTAAATGATGTATATTATTATTTTACAACACTGACGACTGGCTAGAAACGAAATGTATTATTTAAATTATTTATTTTATTTGGAGTGATTTTTATTGATTTTTGTATAATTATTATTTTTTAACTCTGGTGACTGACTATATATTTAAATTATTTATTATATTTGGATTGATTTTTGTATAATTATTATTTTATAACACTCGATAGAAATGTATTATTTAAATTTTAAGCTATTTATTCCTATATACTTGGACTAATTTGTATTGGATTTTGTATTATTATTATTTAATAACACTGATGACTAACTAGAAATGTATTTTTTGAGTTCTTTAATAATTAGAAAATTTAAAATATTAAAATAGTGTAATTTAATTCTTATTATTTATTATACAATAGGACGCAATCGGAACATAAAAAGGTAAGAAAATATAATTTACCTGTCCGACTTGTGGAAGCAATCAACACACTGAAAAGGTATAAAAGGTTGAAACGGGACGCAATCGAACGACGCCCTCATTTCTAAGATCTAAATAAATTTATTTATTATAACCCAAACAGCAAAAAAACATTGCTATAAGAATATATATTATATTATGTAAATTATTTAACTATGAGTTTCTATATACATTGAATGTGAATTATATATTTATTTATATATATATATTATCTTGTTAATGTGGGTACTTATGTAACATTGCACATTACTGATAAATTGATCCGACTGTTAAATAAAGACACTGCTCTAAATGATCATTAGAAAGTGTAGCTCGATATTCATATTTAATAACTTTTATGAGAGAAAACTCTATTTCACACAAATATGTTGACTTAGGATATAAATAGTATATGTAATTTCAAAGTTATAATTCTCAAACAAGAATAATTTTTTTCACTCAATAGATTTCAAAAATTATTTTTAGAACCTTGAGTCTCAAGAAGTATATCTAATTTTATTTTTATAATCGTAGATTCGATTTATATAGAATTTGTGTCAAATAAATTAGGTATACTATTATTTGGGAAGAAGTATTTTTTATATTGTTTGCTTTAAATTTTAGAAAAAGGAAAATCATAAATGTGGGAATCGGCTACAATTTTTGAATATTTTATTTTCAAATTGTCTCTTAAATTCATTGTACACTTTCTATCTCATAGTAACACATTACAATTTACTATAGATACTTTCAATTTTCCGGTTATGTTTTCTCAATGCAAAACATTTGATAAAATTATATAACTGAAGATAAATTCTGACATGATCGACTTTGAAATCCCTAAAATTTTTGAAAGAGCCCCTGCTATACGTCACACGATTAATGACAATATTACAATATTATATTGTTTTTATTTTTCAGAAAGATATTTTTAGTATCGATGTATGGTTGGTGGTTCATGGAATGTTTTTTCCATACATACTATCGAGTATCATTAGTATCGGTGTCTATAATATTACTTATTGTATTTTTATACTGAGTTATGCTTGTAAGTATTGAGTAATAATTAAATCATTGTTTAACGAGATCATTTCATGATATTGCTCCCAATCGGTTTTAGGTATTTATTGTATTTACCTATTATTGGTGGTATCATTTCGTATGGAAGAACGTAACAACAGCGTTTTTCATAAAATGCTTATTTACTTTTATCGTTTATTGTAAGCATACGTATAAACATTATTTTATCCATAATAAAAATGAAGTAATTTAAATTGGACCACTCATACCACTCAGATAAGAGAAGCAACATGTGCTAAGGCCTAAGACAACACTAAAATATTACTGTTGTAAAACTCGGCTGTAGTTCTGCAAGCGCATGTATTATATCTACGACTAAATCGCGGGCTAAGTATATTATTTGATGTTTAATTTTTAACTAATAAAATTGTTTATGACCAAAAATTGTGCTTGATATATTATAATAAAACTGTAATCACTTGACATTCTTACCTTAAATAAATGAGACATTGCTGGGACATGCGACATGCCGTACTTTGGTTATGGACGACAGAAGTTGCATGAAGTAATAAAATATTGAGTCATTCTGCTTTAGAAGTTATGAGTATAAGTCACACGAGCATGTATCATCATCGTACCTCGTTAAAGCTAACAATGCTAATTCAATTTATTTTGGAGAAAATCATTAGCTCAGAATAAAGCTACTGAGGTTAAAGGATCAAAGGTTTAGCATGTTTATTGTTTACTCAAATACAGGTGATACAGGTATAATACAACGCTTATAAAAAAACTTATTATACTTTATAATGATTATTGAGATAAATATAGGTATATATTTAATAAAAAATAAAATAAACTATTATCCCTATAGTCAATTTAGTAAGAAGCTTAGAAATAGGAATTAGAATGATCCGCAGTTCTTTAAACATAATTTATTATTTGGTATTCATTTCAACATTTTTAGTATTTACGTTTGTTATTTTGACATTAGGTATTAGAATTTTATATTTTTGTATATTGTATATTGGTCTATTGGTGCCATGTGACATCTATAGTCTATAGCAGTGGTTCCCACCTTTTTCATTCTACGCCCCCCTTGTCAATTTACTAAAATTTCACCCCTCTTAATTTAGATTTTTTAATATTATTATTATAATCATATAAAAAATATTATATATTATACAAATATACAATAATAGAACTATTTCCTTTTATTATTTTCATCATTTAAAAAATGTACTATAAAACAACATACGAAGTTATAATATTAAGTATGAGAAAAAAATATTAAATATATAAACAAATATATTAATATATCTAAAATATACATAACAATGGTATTAAAAGTACGACTCGACTGACGTGTAGGTATAAACTGTAAACGTAAAGTTGCGTCTAGAAATAACATTTCAACGCTCATATCTGGATTCTAATATCCGTTATCGAAGGAAAACAGGAAGTTATATGAGTCGTGAGAATCAAACTTTGTATCTATTAATAATAAATTAAACGCGATAAGGAATCAACTCTATCGTTTAATATAATAATTTATTATTATCGATGCACGATAATCTGAAAATTAATATCGTAATTTCAATTTTACCGTCGGATCCCAAAAGGCTCCCGTCTATTGTTTACTTGTTTCCAAACGGCTCCCATCAAAAAAAGGCTAACAAACAGTTTAATACCTAAACGGTTCCCATAAAAAAAAAAAATTAATTAAAGCTCACTCATGTCAGTACACCTAAATTTTTAAAAAACCAGAGTTCATTAGGAGACAAATTTTCATATAGTGAAATAACATGTATGGATTAGGTATATAAAAAATTATATGCCTAAAAAAATTGTGAAATGTATGATTTTTTTTTTTATATTTCTACTTATATGTATATTGTATAATATACCTACATTCTATATGTATTTTTTATTATTTTTTTAACACTAAAATGAGTAAAATGTAATATTACTTTAACAAAAAATTCACAATATATGATTTTTTTGCATACCTATGTTTTATAATTTACTTATTTTACACCAACAAAAGTTTAACCACACCTCTTT
>VUJU01003071.1:0-29658 GCA_009835225.1 Aphis craccivora | reverse complement strand
ACAATTGTATTTAACTGTATAAATTATTATATTGTAATATTATACATTACACATATTCAATGGACATTTTTTATGACACTTGTTGTCCCTATGATTTGTTTAAAAATTTCTGTTGCATAATATCTGTACTCTGGACACCAATAAATATAGTATACGCTTTTATTCATTTTTATTATTTCCGATTATCCATTTGAATGTAATTGAATCATATATTTTCATATTATTAAAAAGAACATTTTAATCGCTTGCAAATAAAATTACCGGAATCGCAAAAATAGAGTGTGTTTTATATTAATTGACATAAATTAATTATTTACACGTATATATGTGCAATTAAAATAATCATAACTAATTAATAAGTAAATGACAAATATGAAACTGTCACTCATTTGAAGTCAAAATAAAAATGACACATCACAACATTTAATAATGATTTTCAGTAAAATTGAACAAATCTAGATAAAAAATGTTAAATATAATATCAATCCTATAATATCTAACCTACTCAATTTGAAACTTTCATACTACGGCAATGTTAAATAACTATTAATTATATTTTGATACCTATTATACAGTCGACGAAAATTGAATAAAATTTTATTGATAAATTAAATATTTAAAATATTGATTTACCTGAAATAATAGTGGAAAATTGTAGCTAACAACATGTAAATGAGATTACGCCATACATTTTAAACGTCAATCAAATGTTACCAACTTAAGATATGTGTCATGAATGCGGTGTGAACACTTTAATGAAGGGTTAATATTAATGTGAGGGTTAGAGCATGACATAAGGATGAATTGTACAAGAAAGAGAGAGCGTTATAATGTGTGTGCTATAGTATTATAAAACCTAAACAAAAGCTAAAAACTAAAAGGTATTTACAAATATCAATTAAGAAAAAAAATAAAATTAAGAAAGATTAGATATGAAAAATAAGTTAAAAACATTATGAACCATCTTTGATGTAAAATTAATACGAAATAGTATTAAAAAAATACATAATTCAAAATTGGATCGATAAAATTAAATCAATACAAACTTTTGTATTTTAAATACAACACAGTAGTTTAATAGTTTATACCTATAAATATTTTTAAAACTATTATTCACATTAATGATAAGAAAAAATACTCTATAATCATATGCTGGGGATCGAAATCATTCGTTCAATTATAATAATATAATACGTTATATGAATAGTGGTGATAGTCAGCAACGAGCGAGTTTTTTATGATTATTCTTTTACCTGTCATACTAATATTATTTAACGAATTATGATTACATCGAATACTGACTAAACAAATAGTTGTATAATTTTTAATAAATTGTATTAAGCTTGCAATTCCATTCCGTAAAATAGAAATATTTTTTCCCCACAATTTACCGTCGATCAAAATTATGTTATAGTTTTTTTTTTCAAATCAACATTTATCCGCACAAGTATATATTTGAATATTTATTAATAAATGATTGCCTTTGGCTATTGAAATAACCTACTCGAAATATTCTCGATTATACATTTTTTTACTTAAAATTATTTTTTTAAATAACAAATTGAGTATTATGGTACGATTATTAATATTATACGGGACTATTATTTGTTTGATGACAACTAGCTCTAATTGTATTATAAAATTAGAATTTGTATATATAGTGTACACTATACACCCAGCAGTAAGTTGACCCAAGTTCATTTTCGTCGAAAGTTGTTTGATCATTCGATGGTATACCTACAGTGTAAACAAAAGTCTAGTGGGGCGTAAATTAAATTGGCCGCCCCTCGATGGCGCCAATGGGGACCACAGTACTTCAGTTTTTGAATGAATAAAATATCCGGTTTGTTTGCAGCCTCAGGACACAATCCATACACAGTATGAAAAAAAAAACATAGCTCTCAACCAAAATTCAATCAGAAAAAAAAATAATCACAAATACACATATTATATATTATATAATATAGTATAGTTGTCAAAAAAAAAAATTATAACTGTATAGTTGTAGAAATTAAAAAAAAAAACTGATATAAGTAAAATCGTAATTTTATTAAGCAAAAAATATTTTAAATGTGTTTATAATAAAATAGTTTATTATAGATAGTATTAATAGCAAACTAATTAAAAAAAAAAAAAAAAAAAAACAAGATAGAAAATCGTATAAATAATTACAAACAATAATAAAGCTTAAATATCTACATTAAAGCTTTATCAAAATATCAAATAATAAAAACTGGAAAAAACAACATACAAAATAATGCTTACCCAGATAAAAAATAAATTTTAAAGGTTTAACACAATATTAAAAAAATGGTAATATCCTGATATTAAAAGACTAGAGGAAGTAATAACTATCTGAGTTGATATAAAATACACTCGGATAACTCATAACTCCTATCTTATCTGTATACAATCATTAACATTATGTGATATAAATAGAAAACTCATAATTTAACACGTTGAACTTACTGTGGCATAAAAAATAAAGAACATGGTTTTTCTATCCACTTACAATAAAAAAAAAAAAACAACAATAATAAATGAAAATAACAGAAAATACGTTAGTACGTTATGCACAAAATAAACACAAGATAACAATATGTTGTAGAAACAGTAAACACAGTCATTAGGTTTTGTACGTATGAACTTAAAACTTGTATTTAATTTTAACCAAATGTAGGCAAACAACAATCAATGTTGAAAACTTAACAAATAGTAGTTATAATAATAGTAATAATATGCATCAAAATATGATATAATATTTGAATAGAACGTCTAAATGGTTTGTGGATATACATAGTGTAAATGTCGTTAGGACAAAACATTTGCATACGGTGCATTAAGAATATAATACTACGAATTGTTAAGCCTCGAAGTCAAATCGAAAGTCTGTGGTTAATGCCCCAGAGCATGTAAATGTTTTATCAAGTATTGAAAGTTGCAACTAAATCGAATATTAATGAGATTTATAACTTCATTAAATAAAGAAATCGTAAACCCGATTTTCTGGGAAAATTAAAATGCGAGGTATAGAAATACTAATTAAAAAATGTGTTAACTACACAAATAACCTAAGGGTGATTAAAAAAAAAAAAAAAAAAAAAAAATGAACGTTAATATGATTATTTTACAGTTATTAACGAAGTGCATATTATTTATAAAATATAAATTAAGCTAAACTAGTTAAATACAAAAATAGGGCTTGATAAAGCTTTAAATAATTTTTAATCTGTCATTGTGTTTATTACAATACTTTTTAACAATAATTTACATGTTAATGAACTAAAAATAATATGTACTAAACTAAAACTTGAACTAAATCGTTTAGAATATTCAATCAAGTAAGCACAAAATGTGTTAAAATGATAATTATTTTTATTATGTGCTTTTAAAATGTTATTTTAAATTTATCATTGAGGTAAAGTGTATTATTTTTAAACTTCCAAATACATGTTTTCACCGAAATGCAATTATCTGAAACTCGGTTCTCAGATGATAATTCTATTATTCAACCACGCAAACTTAACTACACTGCACAACTATATTTGAAACAATGTTACCCTTTAGGATAACATTAAATATATATATAGAAATATTGAAAATGTATATTATTAAAAATTAAATTATATAAACATTTAAAATTCTATAAAATTGTATTTTACGATTTAACAATACTGTTAATACTAAAAAAATATTATTCACTATGCTCGAAAAATATTCAAAATATTTATATTAGTTTAAAGATATTGCAAAAGATGTTTAAATATACTACGAATTTCTACTCGTAATTTTCGCAGTTTATATTCTAAAACACAAGCAAATTTTTTTTTCTTATTATATTATATAAAATGTTAAATTTTTGTAACGAGTTAATGGATGTTGACTTTTTTTTTAATAAATTATAAACGATATACGATATAATGTTCTTTAACTTGTAACACGACTATATATTACATTATTATTATAAATTATTATGACTAATGACTAATGAGTAATGGGCTATTCAAATTTGTACAATGATTATTTTTTATTCATAAAACTGGTAGTATATAATATTGTACATCATATACCTACAATTGAAATGTAGATATTTTATTTTATCTTATTTTTTTTTTTAGCATTGAATAATAAATACTTCAATAACTTTCAAAACAATAAGTTACTAAACTTTAAAACAATATTTATATTTTATTAATCATCATGAAATATCGTTGTATCGTACATTTTAAAGCCATTTATGACATTCGAGGTTTATCCACCTTTGCACACAAACGCCCACGAACTCTATATAACTTGTGTTTTTAAAACACCCAACTGTAGGTATATGTATATGCTAATATTTGACACTCTTTAGTTATTCCGATCGGTTTACTGCCAATTTTAACGTGGGTACCTTTATTTATTTATTTGTACTTTCTGGGAGAAAATAGAAAATAGTACGAACGTTTCCGACAAACTTATTAATGCGAATCGACGTTCGGACTTTTTGAATTACCGTTTAAAATCGATATCGGAGACAAAGGAACGTAATTTTATACTCTGTCTAAACGAGTTTTAAATAATAATAATATAAACGCTGAACGCGCATTGAATTTAAACTCCGCAAAGTATAAACAAACAACCCCCCACAAACGTTTTACAAATAAAAATATGACACTCGGTGAAAATATTACGGCGAACTACTTTATTCTGCGGTCGTCGAGTAGTACGCGCACCTAACGGGAAAATCGTGTAAGGAATTTTTTTTTTATCATTTTTGCCACGCCCGTGCAGGGACGTTTTTCTGGAAAATTAATCGATACTATAATAATATAAAATATGTTTTATTCGTGATCACGAAACAGCTGTTGTCCAACTCGGTCCAGACGGGTTTTCGAAACACAACGATCGCTTTCAAAGTATAGGAAAAGCGACCGCTGCGAAAATCTCGACGTAAGCTACTCTCGCAGCAGAATTTTACGATCGTTGTCGTGAACCCCACCGCCCGCGAGGAGAAATGTGACTGATACTACGACGAAGACGACGACGGATAATAATTACCGCGCTGTTGTTGCAGGCGTATTTTCGCCGCACAACTGCAAATCGCAATTAAAACCGAAATGTGAAGATGTGCCGAGCGTGTGTGCGTACGTCGGTTTGTGTTTGCACACGACGAGCAGCCTATGTGTTCGTGCGTACATACATTATTACGCGTAATATTATTATGCATAAAATATAAATGCGTATTATAATATGTGTAAACACACACACTCGCCCCGTCGCCGCGACCAAAACGGCTCGCCCGGAACAGGGGAGGGTAGACGACGTGCGATAGGGGAGTGCGGGCTCGAGCGTGAAGAATTCGTCGGGCGGCGGAAAAGTCGCGTCGGACGCGTTTTGCGTGTGCGTACGGCCGGGTTTGCATGCCTATACACACGGGTGGGCGTGTGGGTGTGTGTGTGTGTGTGTCGAGTTCATTGGCCATAATTAATTCCGAAAGTTTACCCATCACGCTAGACAACGGCAAAACCCGGCCGTGCTGGCAGTGCGGGTCGTGTGGCTCATCGGAGGGTGGTGGCAAGGTGGGTTGATGGCGGAACGTCGACGAGTATACGGTTACGTTGTCTAATTGGCCGTCCGCTATAAAACCGACTCTAGCGCGTTATAATATTGTAATATCGTAACGATAGCGCCTAATCTAGCGATAGTGAGTGTAAAACTTAGGAAAGTGACGTACGGAATAGATTCGACGTGAATAGTATTTTAGTTTGAAAAAATTGGAATTTGAGGTCATGTCAAGGACATAATATTAAAGTAGCAAATGATCTACGAGATTGGATAATTCGAGAGACGGAAAAATCGATTTTACTATATAATAGATGACCGAGACAGCGATGGGCTCTTTCAGTGAAAGAAGACATATTTACAAAATTGTTATGTAAGCACCGCCGTCTCTCAAAATGTCTGGCGCGGACGTATAACACACGTCATATTATAATAATTTTATATCCACGAATAATAATATACGACGTATGTATAATAGTGACGATTAAAGTTTGGAAAGGACACATCGTGCGTGGGTGTAACTTATCACCGAAAAAGATTTATAAAAAAAAGATAATATTATAATTATTGCGATATCAAAATAAAATTTAGATTTTTTGTTTATCGGTGTTCACTCGGCTCACGCCTGCAATGCTTCCGCGTGTTTAATAATATTATGTATGAATTGTTTATTATTGCAATATGATTATTATAGACATTCGATTTTCACGAGTCTGTTGCTTTTCAGCTGCAACCACGTACCTCACATTGTCCGAAGAGCTAACCAAAAGCCCCTACGATTATAGACAGCGTATTTTATATCATTAAATTATGGCTGAATAATCGATTCAAACCATAATAATAATAATATTATTATTAATATAATATATGACAATATCATATTGTACATACACGTAATAAACTTAGAAATAGAGTCATTCTATATTTTTATAGACCGCCATCGATTCTGGCCACGAAAAGCGCTCCAAAGTATATAATTTCTAACATAATTTTTTTATAATATCATAATTTTGGATTAATCGGAGAAAGTTCGACTTTTGCCTAAACATTTTAGTTATAATATATTATAACAACTGTGCACACTGTACACTCATAATTTATTTGTTATGAGTTAACTTCAGTTGTTGAATACATAATATAATTACTTTCAAACTCATCTAATCGATATTTATGGAGATAATTAATAATTATTTATTTATGTATTAAAAAGTATGAGTTGATAGACCAATATAGTTACATTACAGCAATATAGTATCATAATAAATACAATATATAGTTCAAGATATTAATAATACAAGTAGCTATAAATTTCACAAGATAGTATTATTTATTTGCAAATGAAAGAAAAAATCTGATTCTACATTGGAAATCAGCATCGTCTTCGCAAGATGCTTATCAGCAGTTTAGTTCGTGTTACTTATAAAATAGGATATTGAGAGGATAGTAGGTAACTTAAAACGAAAAATATGGAACTTGAAAATTAGTATAACCAAGAAGATTTAAGGATAGCGTTTTACCTGAAATTAGCTTATAAAGAAAATCTAAATTCCCTATATTCGTAATTATATAAAACTATATAATATTATTGAATTATAACATAACAATATTATACTAAAGTGCAATTATCGAAAAGATCTTAATTGAAACATAATGTTGTTTGAATTGAAACAGCTTATTTAATTTCTATACTTATATATTAGTTTTTTATTTATTTATTTTGAGCGTCAACTACATAAAAATGGTTTCGTTTTATATTCAATTATTCTATAAATTTTCAATAAGAAATAAAATTATATATACAAGCAAATAGTCCAATTGTTTCGCATATATTTTCTATAGTATAGAGAATATCGTTCAGGGCTCTATACGATTTTCACAGTGTATGAGAATGATATTTAATCTAACGAGATGGACTATCAACAGTACGCATCGCATGATCAACACAACAGATGTTTTGTCTTGCTCATCAGCTAACTGTGCAAAGACTTTATCTTCAAAGACCAAATCTGTATCAAATAAACATTAAACATACAATTTTTATTACAATTGAAACTATTGGATCTTGCTAGGAATCAACGAAGTGCTTTAATAATTTGTTTTCCGTAAAATTGCATCATTTAGTTCTCATTTCTGTGTATATCGACTCACGATATAAATTATAGTGTTTTCCTATTGTTGTGTAGTATTTATATGAGTATAATATTACTTCACATCATATATCTAAATTGAATTTTAATATTACTCAAAACATTTATTATAGTTCATTACTTAATGTACCGATATTAATATTTAATTTTATTAATTTTTTTTTTCCAAATAAAAACAGCCTATTTCACTATAAATTATTTTGTGGACAATTTAAAAATATTGATGTATCTATTTCAAAATACTAACGATTAGATTCCAAGTTGTTAATATACATGTTAAAAGAGTATAATAACAATTCTTATAAAATTGATTTAAAAATAATATATTTAATATCATAATGTAATATATTAGATCTAGTATTAATAATTAAACTTGGGTATTTTTACAGCTTATAACATTTTGATGGATTAATATTAATAACTCAAGTTTTAAAATCACCATAGTACCTATAGCTTTCACATCCATTGGCATGGTCCAATATTATTCTTAATACTTACATGAAGTTAAGTAAATATTAATTCAAATTTTGATGTAAATATATCAGTATATCACCATTTTGACAACGAAAAATTATCTATACTTAAATTGAAAGTTGTTTCTCATTTGAAGAATATAAGTGTATACCGTATAGGAAACTGTTTAAATACCTAGTAAAAAAATTATATATAAGTATGTATTTGTATTTGAAAATGTTGCGTTTTTAGACAATTATCGGTGATATACCCTATATATTTTTAGTTAACAAATTTATATTATGTAGATATTTTAAATTCATTCAAATTGAATCTCATTATTTGTACTATCAACTACTGACATTGTGTTCTAAAATAAGAACCATGAACAATACCTTAGTATATTCTTACGCATTGTAATATTGTATTATATATTTTTAGTGGAAAAATTCCTATTAGTAAAGAACACAGTCTTGAACTTAAATTTACATTGTACACGTTTATATTATCATAAGAATGCATGTTTGTAATGTACAATAACATCTGTGTAAACTTTTGTAACTTTCTGTTAATTTATTTACCATGTAATTTAAAATACTTATATATATATATATATACATTCATGTAAAAATACAGATTATAATATGAAAACTCGCGGCTTTTCGAAAAAAAAGTTTAAAAGCTTAACAGTCGGTTGGTAAAATGAGAGGAACAGAGGTAAAATTTCGCCACTATTGACATCACAAAACGCTTTTAGAAAAGTGTTATAATTTTAAATTTTAAAGTTTTTCATCACGGATGAAATCATTTCAGTTTCTCACTTCAGGTTTTTCTAAATGGACGCCTCTGTCTCTTATATCCATAAGATACGAAACATGAAACATTATTTTTTACATTAGAAAATAATAGTTAAAAATTTAAAACTTTTATGATTTTACAATTATTTACGTACGTAATAAACTTTAAAAAATTATAATTGAATATAAAAAAATAAAAATAAATATTTATAATATTAAATATATAATTAATAATAATATATATTAATAGGTATATACTAGGTGATTTTTTTATTTTTCTTTTTATAATATTTATAATATTTTTAATATTATTTTTATTTAAATAATAAACTGCTATGCTTTGGCTGAATTCTAATGATGATAATTTCATTAACATAATAAGTAATTTTTATTTTATTGGATAGTTAAATTGTATTTTCTTGAATGCATATGGATATGTATAGTAAATATTTAATATAATGTGCCTATTGCAATGAAAAATAAAATTACTATAGTTTTGAAATGTATGATTATAGTAATTACAACCATAATTATTATACTCGTTTTAAAATTTATAAAAATTATTAAATAAATATTCTTAAATCGTATGAAACGAAATTAAAAAACCTGGTACTTATAAGGTATCAATTAAAAAATAATATGACAAGTACCGATTTTCGTTTCATTACATACGATTTTAGGATATTTTTTTTTAGACTTCTACGTCATTTTTAGATATTCTCTTTAGTTCACTTTTTGAAATTATTTTGGAACATATATTTTCAACCCTAATTAAAATTATTTATATTTGCATTTTATAGGTAATATTATAATGGCTAATAATTAATTATTTCTATTTATATATTTATATAGTATTAAGTGGTGTAATTTAACTTCCTTATAGCACACAGGCATAAACGAAATATTAGAATCGTAATTTACTGATTTACTTTGTGAATCAATATTTGGAGTATTACCAATCAAAGATGACTTCTTCGAAAAATAAATGTATTTAATTTAATCCACCATTATACATTTGAATATTTTATAATAGGAAAACCAGCAAACGTAATAAATCCCGTTCTAATTTAGTAGACAAAATTCAATTCGGAGCTTTTCAAAGTATTTAAATAATATTACCCCTTGTGCATATATTATTTTATAGTAGTCATTGATTTTTTATTTTTTTTATTCCATTCTAAGCTATAAAATCTTTTTTCTCTTAATTGCTGTTGCTTCCAACGACTTGTGCAACATTAGTCATGGTCATTAGCCAAGGGGAGTATTGTAAAGCAGGGTCTTTAAGGTTTTCGGGACGCGTGTTTTACGGTGTGGAACGAAAGGGTGTAGAAATTCGAGACACGATGGCCGGATCTGAAAACTCTAGCCGTGTACACTAGCGTCGTATATAGATAACCTATTTAAAGTGTGTCCAATAACGCATCACACATGCAATGATTTAGAAATTTGTTAATTTAGTGATTGCTAAAAGCTGTATGCGATAATAGGATATACATGATCAAAATTAAAGGACGTGAAGAAGCAGGATATGCGGTAAAAATAATAAATAAATTACTCAAACTTATAAGTCATATAAAAATAATACAAAAAAGCAAAATGTAATTGCTCCATAGGTACTATATAATATAGAGACGTGGATAGTTTAATAATACTTTCGTTTGAATAATTAATACTTAGGTAATATCAAATCCTTCATTGAAATAAATGACACAATATTTAATATTTCAAATTTATCTATTAAAATTGAAAACTAAAAAAATACTCTTCATAACTTTTGTTATCTAATTCATTAGGTTTAATCAAATCATTAATATTTTTGCTTATTTTAGTTGAATAAATAAATAAGTATATTTATACATATTATTATGATATAGATAGATAATTCAAACAATTTTATATAAATAATATAATATTTACACTGAACAGAACAGTATTTTCAGGAATTATTTCATCCTATTTAAATTTGAAATTGAAATTCTCAAAATGTTAATCTCTGAATTCTCATCATAATATTATTCATTTTAAGATTTAGGACTACAATATTTATATTAGAAATTATTTACATTGTTTTTGATAAGATATAATTTGGTAACTTATTATATCTTTAATAAATTATTTTCACATAATAATTATATACACATTTAATTTGTTTACAGTTTTACTATTCTACTAATTTTACTCTATTGATTACTAATATGCGCATGAAAGTATCTACAGGTTTCAAACATTATATGTAATGAGTGCTATAATATGTAATATATATATCCAAACTGTCCATCTTATATAATGGAACAATTAAAATTTTTTTATTTAATAATTATGTTATTTTATCTGTCGAAAATTGTTTATTAGCTATAAGGGGTTCACGACTTCTATTAATTTAATTGGTTTTTATTGTTTTCGGTATTATCATTACGTTATTAACTATCCATAATTTAACAATATTACTTGTCAGCCATACGTTTAAAAAAAAAATTCTGTGAAATATTGATTAAACACATTTTTTTTTTTTTCAATTTATAATGTATAACACACTATATATAATAGGCTTATAATTTTATAAATTTTTAATTATCGGTTTTTAATGTACCTACAGCAGTAAGTATTATGGTTAGTATTGCGTTTTTTCTCATTATATCACAGATCACGGTCACTCGACTTTATTCGAGGTTAATATTTTGGTATATTCATTTCACTGACTTTTGATCGATCATAAACATTAATAATAATTAATGTCTACCGTTACTTAATAAATATTTCCATATTAATGAGATATTGAATACAATGTCTGGTACCTACACAGAAAGTATATCAGTCGAGCTTCCACACAAAATATATATTTATTCTGGTTTAATATCAAATACGACTTCGTAAACAACATACAATTTTACTTAATATTTTATTGTATCTTTAATATTTTGCGGATGCTTTCCATTCCATTCTTTTTTATATTAGACGAAATTAATAATCTTTCTGAAATAAAAATGAAATATATTTATATAATAGGTACTGGTATAATACTTGAACAAATGTTTTAATAATTTTTTTTTTTTTTAATTAAATATTTCTTATCGCTTTCGTTTTACTATTTAAAATATTATATAATATTATTACTTTAAAAATTAAAATACAATATTATATAACGATTTCGATTTAAAGAATAATTCATATGGACCTAATACAATAATATATATTGTACATATATTAAAAACAGTAATTTTATTATCATCGAAACATTGCTTAAAATGTATTTTAATTTCTAAACGTATACAGATCCACAATATTTCATAAAAAAAGTAGTTAATTAATAAATAATTTATCGATAATAATTCGGCTATCATTTCACGAATACCGTTTTAATTTCCTAATAATTGTTCATTATCATTTTTTATGTTCGGGAGAATGAAAAAAATATTTATCATAATAACAAAATGTGAACTTCCACAAGAGCGTTAAAAAAAAAAAAAATGTTTTAATTTTGGGAATTGAGAGAGAAATTTAACTATCGGCGTGGAAAATATTTTTCCTATGGTTAGTGGTTTTCTACCAAACTGACAAATACAATGGCATTATGGCCAAGAATTGGTTGAATTGGTTTTATTTATAGTTAGTCGCTGTGGAGTTTCTTATCGTTGATAACTGGTAGAAATTCAACAATAGTTATATTTTACAAATGCCTGATACAGATGGTTCTGATTAAAAATTTACGGTAAAAAAATCGTCATCGCCGAAGTTATTATTAGTTATCGCCTTATCGGATACTCAAAATTATATTCCATAATATAAACAAAGCGTCTTATTATAAATATTACTGATTACGAATTAGTTAAATTAGTTCAAACGCAAACATAAAGTTTTCATCAACGAATATCTTATAGATGTGACATCTAGATGTGTATTATATCTCTATATCGATATATCTATAGTTAGTTTATCTGTATTCAAACTATTCGATTTGGACA
This sequence comes from Aphis craccivora, assembly GCA_009835225.1. Classification (NCBI taxonomy): domain Eukaryota; kingdom Metazoa; phylum Arthropoda; class Insecta; order Hemiptera; family Aphididae; genus Aphis; species Aphis craccivora. The sequence goes on along the minus strand of VUJU01003071.1, from coordinate 16,755 downwards.
CCTTTAATTCTCTAACATTTGACGTTCAAATTCCTGACTCGTTGGAGTTTTTGTAATAATATTGTACTTGCTGTTAAATTTTCTAAAATAATTAACACGAAAAGAATAAATAAATATTTTTTAACGAATAAGAGTAAAAAAAAATGTTTAATAAATAAATAGATTGGCCATGCGAGCTATGACGAATAGGTTAGAAATAACGAGTTTGGATAAGAATAAATCTTTGTTATTCAGCATAATATTTTGATGTATATTATATACAAATAGTTTATATATTTTTAATGTAACCCCACCCCTTTCCACCCATTGAAATTGCCTGTGTACGCCGTTAAACCTTGATATTCGTTTGCATAACATCGAAGTACTATAATAAATGTTTTAAACATTTTAATATATTCCACCAGTTTTTCATGTACTCGATTATTGACTAATTGCCTATTCGTTTATTCCACGCAACGCATTTGAGATTCCAACGAGAACCTTCTATGTGTGTAGGAACTTAACCTATTTACTAGTCCTATAACATCATTGCAGATCAATATAGAGAGGCTTTCGGGGATACGTGAAACGATAAAACATAATATTCATCACTAGCCTACCTATTATTATTAATAATTTAAACAAACAAAAAAAAAAAAATACCCTATTTTTTATTTTTAGAACTCATTGGCATACAACGTTGGTGCTGCAACTAACGTATATATATATATTTATAGAAAAGCTACGAGTATTCTCCGCTCGTATTCCCAAATCGATTTGTCAAACAAGAACTTATATTTATTTAAACTGTAATCGAATAAGGCCGGTATTAAAGGAGCAGGATATATATATAATATACGGTTTTTTCCTTGTCTCCACTGGGCATACACCTACGATATACAATATATTTATATATATTTCTGAAAATGAATAGAGGAACGAGGAGAAAATGAGTGGCAGAGAGAGAGACACACACACACACACACACACACACACCCACGCGCGTCTTTCAAAAGCCACGAGTATAATATAATACCGTTAGTGGAAATCGGCAATCACGTACGTACTTGGAATTTAGCGGCACACGTTTGATTGGCCGGACGTGACGACAAAGAGTTATGCAGCCAGAAGCATAGTGAAATATCATTTTTCATCGCAACGGTGCCGCTCGGGGAATAGTAATAATAATAATAATAATATTTTATTATAGTTTTCCGTCTCATTTTTGTATGTGATATCGTCGTTCGTTAGGGAATACGACTACACAGCTAATTTAACCCACCCGAACACAACAAATGCGCATTATAATATTATCGTACCGTCGTCGATACGAGAGAGAGGTCAGAATATTATAATGCATTACAGATTAACAATAATATAAAGCCGCATCGCGTAATACGATAATGCACTGGAAATAATGTCTGTCGAGACTGTGTGATGGAAGTAACTTTCGACCGAAAATTCGATTTTTTCCCCCCCAACACTGACGCTCAAATTAATTTCGACCATAACCGAGATAAGAAATATTATAGAAAAGCCAGTCGACGTGTTGCGGTTAAACATTATATTATATATTATCGATTTCGGAACACCGTTTCCTTCGACGACCCTGCGGCTCCGGTTTCAGAGTGATATCTATAGTAGAGAGACGCGTTGACATGATGGAAATGACGATTTTTCACGTGTCGTTGTTTTATCGTAATGAGATTTCCTGTCTGCCACGGGTGTCGCGAGTGAACGCGTCAGTGTTCGATCGGTCGATCAAAGCTGACACTAATTTTTTTCTTCGAATTTCACCCTTTAAGAACGTTATTATAATGGTGAAATAAAAACAGAATATTAAATCGGTCAACAAACTCGCGATCGTTTGCTGGTGATAAACCGAAAATTTAATTATAATTTAAATAGATTTTAAATATATCAAACTGATAAACGTATAAAACGGTAAACTGTTTATACATAATATCATATTGTACAAAACCATTACGTGTCTTTATGGATGATTTTATTAAGATATTTTTTTTTCAACTACTTAAATCTCATATTTAAATTTGTATATTACTTTTATAATATTTCACCATCTACGCTTACATAATTGGTTAGAAACCAAAGGGCATTTTAAGTGAGTTTTAACCAGGTGTATATTAGATCAATGTGGTTTTCATATGTTTTTTTACAATTTTATTCCACTCGTTTATAATAACAAATTGTTTTTGTGTTCTTCTGTGAACGCATTTTTCAAATTTAAGATTATATACTATATAATATTTAAATTTTAAGAAATATTTAACTTCCAATTTGGAACTAAATTTATTAATAGAAGAAATTTTTATTATTACTACGTCTTTAATAATTAAATGTAATGGGTATATGGATATTTAAATGTATTTATAATTCGATTTTATTTGATATTAATTGATATCTGAATTTCGTGTGCTATAAATTATTTTGTTATCAAAAGTTATGTAGTATATAAGCCGTAGGTAATAAATAAGGGTTATAAAATTCATTAGATAATAATAATAATAATAATAATAGATAGCAATATCTAGTTTTTTGAATGTAAAGTTCAAAATTACATAACATAATTACATAGTAATATTATATTCGTAAAAAAAAAAAAAATATTTTACCATCGATATTATATTAAAAGTGATTTTATTTTCCGTTATTTGTTTTCGAAGAAAACATTATTTTACAGTACCATTAAATGTTAGAATGTATAATAGAATAATAACTTTACCAAATTTCCCGACAGGTTTTTTTGAAGTATTTCAATTTAAATATATTTACATATTTCTGCCAAGAACTTGCTAGAATTAATGGACGGATAAAAATTTCGTCTAAAGTGGCTTATGTTTTCTTTTTATTTTATTATAGGTACGAGGACTATTATAATAACTTTTGAAATTCAAAACTTTTTATTCTTAATATTTAAAATAACACCTTAATAAATCATGCGAACGAACGTCAGCTTGTTGTAAATAAGTTTTTCATTAATTTCAATATTTAAATATCTATAGAAAAAAAATAAAAACCATAAATGAATATTCGTTTTGTTGTCGGATTCAACCATCAAGTTTTATAAAAAATAATAAATAAATAAAAACAAGCGCGTTCGGGTATTAGGATATTTTAATATTTCTAGGCAAATATGCAGGTTTCGTGACTGCATAATATTATCACATTAAACAAACGATTTATTTATTTTCTTTTGTGTTGAATAAGCGTTATATTATTATTATTATTATTATTATTATTACTACTGTTATTTAATTACACGACCGTTATATTTACACCACACTTAAAAACTACCAAGTTCAACGATTCCGCCCTATTACAAGGTAAATCGTATTAACGTAAACACTTATAATAATCAAACATAATATATTTAAATTTCAAGAGTATAACTTATGGTCAATATACATATATTTAAATACATTTTAATATGCTATTGAATATAAGATGTATCATTCAATAACATTGGTTTTTAGATTTTGCACTTCATTAATAATTTGTTCAATTAGTCATTTCATGATAAACTGAAGTCAGACATATAACTACACACATATTATATAAGTCCTTATTCCGTATTCCTATTTATGAATGAAGACCACATATATCATAATAATACAATTAAAGTAAACATTTTTATGGTATACTGTCGTATATATTAGAAAATTACAAATACAAATACTTTGTTTTTTTATTTTTATTATATATAGTTGCTAATTTAATTTTGGTATCTTTGTAAGCTTCTTCTTAGAGTCGATGGCTCAAATACAAGTTGAGATATAAAGAAATTTTATGTTCTGTAATTTATGTAAGTTTATTAAATAATTAAATCACCGGAAAATCGCGCATGAGTTTCTCAGTTTTGAATAATATTTAAGACCTACAAAAGTCGGTTGGAAAGTTGACCCGAGAGTGTTCTATCGTATTATTATATCAATATAGATTGTAATGAAAAGTTCAATCACACATTACGAACGGTTAAAAAAAAAAAAAAACTTAAAAAAACTAATGACAGTCAATTGAAACGAGAGAACACAAGGACGTACCGTCGTAGCCAGTTCGCGACATTACAGTATTGCTGTATTAATTATATTACTCTGGAATATATCGTACACATGAGTCGTGTTGTAAACGTACGGCGCCGTGCACGTGACACGCACGCAAGAGAAACGTCGTCGCAGAGATTTATGATGGTACAATAATATCGCGTTGTAGGTACCTGAGGTGTGTATAGTATCATATTATTATTATTATTATTATTATACTTATAAAATCTGTGTATACAGTGCGACAGCGGCGGCGGCGGCGGCATCGGCGAGAGCTCCTAATGATAACGGACGGGAATCGGTTTAATAATTTAAAGGCGATCATTTAGAGCGACGGCGGCACCGGGCGAGGAGGAGAATCATTTCACGGAGCTCGACGTGGTGGCATCGCACGCTGTAGGTATTATACATCCGCAAATATATATATACCTATATGAGGAACACACGGCGTGTTTCACGTGTAATGCAATATTAACGACGTCGGGGTAATACGACCGCACCGGCACGCCCGTGAATACGTTAACTTAGTTTCCTATCCTAATGTACGAATAGGAGAGAGAGAGCTTTAAATTGTGAAATTATAACGTTTATTTATTTTTCGTATTGTTACACACATAATATTATGAATAATTATATTATTATTGTATTTTTATAATGTGTATATTATGTGTACAGTTGAAAAAATAAATGAGCACAAAAATATATTTATGCGGTAAACCAATAGTGCTGTATAAAATATTATATTATAATATAATATACCTACCTACTGATATTATAGATGGCTATTCGTCGCAAACGTGTTCACCCCACTTTTTCGTTTAATGACTATTTTATTTAAATTCTGATATTTTGAATCTTTAAATAATATTATATTCAAAGGTGGTTTTTTTTTTTTTTTTTGAGATTTGTTGTAATACCAAATTACAAATTTTCGTTTTTCAAATGAGAACCCCTCACTCTTTTTATTAAGTTATTCAAAAAACACAGATTTTTTTTAGCCGATAAAATGTCAAACAAATCACTTTGTGTAAGTTTAACGTGATCAGTGAAACTAAATAACGATATTAGTCATCTATAGGAAAAGATTTATATTTGTTTTCCATTACTGAATTTGAGCACTTATGTATAAGAAGTTTAGTATCAAATAAAAAGACAATTAATAATATCTGTACGTACATAGAAACAAAATATGTTACATAATATATTTTACTATTAAATATATAATGCGAAATTATCATTACATTAATTAAAAGTATAAATTATGATAATAAAGTTGTAATATGACATAAATAATAATTACACACATTTAAACTAAAATTGCCCAATAATTTTGAATAACTGAATGTCAGAGTTATTCAGTGTTTTATATACACTCAAAAACCTTATTCATATAAAGTTTGTTTAAGACGTTTAAGTCTACCTAATTTGAGTTGTTTTGACAGCTAATTATGAGACAGTTTTGGAACATAATTTTCTATAAGTACTTAGATTACAAGGTATGTTTTTATTGATGGGGTAAATTATTTCCGGTAGTTCATTAATTTTAGTTTTTAAGCTAACCGAAATTTTAATGGGGTATTAATTGATTATAATGATAATTCATATAAATTTTATAATATATAATATTTGACGTAGATTCATACAAACAATAGTTTATTTACGGTTAGGAATATCTAACCAATTACATGCTTAGAATGGTTGTATATTAAACTGAGGACTAATGTTATATACATAAACTATAATAGTTAATTACATTAAAATAGTAATGTTTTTTTGTTTGCATATAATTTTAATTATTTTTAAAATAAAATTAAGTTAAAATTTATCATACGAATATTTTTAAAGAAATTTCTAAATAAGATATTTGAAGTATATTTGACCACTTATTTAGTTTACATTTTATATTATTATTATTTCACAATTACATAATACATACAAAATATAATATAAAAAGGAAGATAATATGTTTATGTTAAAATGGTCAGTTGTAACAAAATTTAACCTAACATAAGTACCTATTACAGTCGTAATCCTAACGAATCTTGTAAATTTCCTTAAACTATTATAATATTATTTAGAACCATTAATGTTATCCTATGTGTTGGCAGTTTTGAGTTTCCAGATATTTCATAATAGGTATACTTTATATTTAAAAATTAATCCTTAATTTTGTGAAATTAGCAAATGTATGTTACTATTTAATCAAAATGAAAGTATAATATTATTTATCAACCTTAAACGTAAGTTTGCATACAAATGCACATTACTATTATTGTTATTATTTACGGAATAATGTTTTTATTTTTTAATGACCTACCTATGCATATCTAAAACTATAGCGTTTGTTTTGTATTTATTTTGTATACCTATTACTATTTATTATCGTTGTTCTGTTTAATTTGGGTTTATGATATTGTCCAAATTTATTATAAAGCTTTCCATTTTTCATTCCAATAAAAATTCGATCAACATTTAATAGGTAACATAGACTATAGACACTTGTATTTACTCAACTTTGTTTTTCTCAATGCTACATTATTAGAAGCTACTAAAAGTTTTAGCACGCTTTCAATTGACATTGTGTAATTACTGTTAGATATATTTTTGGCCAAAGAAAAATAAAGATAAATACCTCAGTTTAAACAAAAATGAAACTATTCACACTTGTATGTTAAAACACAAATTAGTATATTTTTCTTATGATTATTGTTTTATAACTGTATTGACTATAGAGAAATATTTTACATTAGTTTTGAGGCTTAACAATTTTTGTTTTACATTTTTACGGAAATTTTTTAGTATTATCCCGATACATCATTGGGAAACATTGAAACGTAGATATATGAAATAAAAGTACGATAAAAATAATAATTGTTATCATCTCATAGCATAATATGTTATATTTTTTCTGGGAAACCAATGAATTTTTTACATTGAATCATTTGTTATAAGGGTTTTGACGGAAAACCACTCGAAAATTTTTTTACAGATTATTCAACTATCGATTGCATATGCAATATTTTATACTATTATATTCAAAATGTATTTATTTATTTATTATTTTTTTTATCAATTTGAATAATTTGATTGAAATTTTATTAACTGTTATGGATACTATATTACAAGAAAAATAATCATTATTTTAAGTATAGTTTTTTAGGAACACGATAATATTATAATTTCTGGGGGCTAAATTTGTACGTAAAATATTTATGTAGAATATGGTCGGTGAACAAAAAACTTATCCTGTTGGTCTTTTATACCACTCAGGATTTAATTAAAAAACCGTGCCTGTTAATATTTCCCGTTGACGTTTATAGTCCAATACGCATACGCATAAAAGTTCTCATCTGGCATTAACATAAATACTGAGCTTCCCGCTTTTCTATTTACACATAGTTATATATATATTATATACATTTTAGAAGTGTATATTATTTCAAACAGTTTTCGAATATGTTTTCCGTCATTAGAAAATGCGAAACATTATAAAACTAAAATGGCTGTGCTATAGAAATTGTATATGATATGAGAAAACCACGGTGGATAAATTTTACGTGCTTAAAATTAAAACAAAGGTGGAAATATTTATTTTAAATGGTCGTCTACATTTGTATTACCTATAATATTTAAGTGTTTTTGAAAATCATATTGATTTGTCTGTATCTACTATTTCTATCGAAAAACTTAATATTTTATTTAATAAAATATTCAAACCTATAGTAAATAAGTTATTATAGATTTTAAGATTTAAATATAGCATTCTATTAGGTATATAAGAAATTACGGGATTAAATAGAACTGACTTCTGGATATTATGGAATGCATTAAAAACACGAAAATAAAAACTACACAATGTTCACAAATTATTTATATTTCTTAGAAACACATAATAGTTATAATAATGTAAAAAAAAAAAATCGAGAAAGTGACTGCTGAATGCAATGATAAATCATTGCATACAAAAAGCGATTCTAAGCGGAGACAGTCTGCCAATCTATATTACTGAGGATATTTTATTACATATTTATAAATTTATTTTGTTTTTAATTTTTAGGTTAAACTTCTAAGGAAGATTGATTTTATTTTTACCCAATATTATATTAACGGTGTGACTAATAGCGTAATAATAATATAAACTTAAAATTGATCTGAATAATTTGAAAATATTATTATGAAATCAGGCTTATACTAAGTTAGAAACCTATCATGATAAATTTTTCAATACCTAATTAATAGGTTTTTTTATACGATTAGCTGTAATTTTATTATTTTGTTGAATGTTTATTTTTATTTTTTTAGTTTGTTTTATTAATCGTATTATTAATGTTTAACCCGTTATTAATTAAATGTAACATTTAATTCATCCTGTTTTGTGTATTTCTATAATATTTGAGTATTAGAACTTACGTCCTAGAAATGTAATTATAATTCATATTGTATGTAATTTTTTTCCACCGCAGGATATTAAAAAAAAAATTACACTTTCATTAACCAAAAATTGAATTACATTTTTTACCGCTGTATGTAGTACATTTAAAGGGTGGGATAATTGATTGAAAACGACCTTTTGAATGGTATGAACACTACTCTACACAATTAAAAATGGTTAATAGCAATATGTGGTGTGGTTAGTAGTATCTGGTACTGACAGTAATTGAAAGCTTTCGAATTTTGATTATTTCAAGTCAACGTATGGGAGATAATGGCTACTGACACGGGGGGTACGCAATTCAGATTTGTAAAAACTACCAGTGTAGGTATTCAACTGGGTGGAGTGATTTTGATGAAAAATAGTATCACAAGTACAACAGTTAATGTATTCATGTTGTTCTTGTGGCAACATTAAAGTTCAAAGTATATTTCAAATATGAAGTATATAGTGTATGTATTATTATAATTTATATCGTTCAAGCACGAAATTCAAGAGGGAATAAAATAATATTATATTGTTAAGCCTGCCGAATAGCGGGATTTCTCAGGATCACAAGTCCTTGTGGACTTGCTAAATTTAACAACTTTACCTCTCCTAAAATGTAGTATTAGCATCAGTAAATTAGTAAGGTTTCAAATTGCCCTCAAACAAGAATAAATATTAGCTAACTCTGCATCAGAACACTCCACTCCAAATTTACAAAAACCTTTGTCACTACTTTGTGAACCTTATGATCTGAGAAACTTAGACATAATCAACAATGCACTCGCATAACTATCCTCGAATATCATTATTCTATATATTATACACTGAGTAAACTACAGTGAAAATAAATCCACAGATCTGTCTATTTATAATAAATAGAATACAAATCAATAAGATAATGATAAAAATATATGTGGACGTATCAAAGAACCAGGAAGTTGTAAGCACATCAATAGTCTATATAGTTGATTCAAGTTCTATTTTTCATTCAGAATGGGTTACAAATCAGTACATCAAAACCTATATATGCAATTCAATAACTCCATTCTCAAAATATTACACTCTTCTCCGATTCTCTCAGAATTTGAATAATATCGTTAACATACGTAATGCTTCATATCATTTTAACAGGTTAAAACAATTAATGTATACTAATGTATTCCATTAATTAAAAATTAGATTTAAAATAAAAATATTTATAATGACGTCATAAATTATTATCTATCATTAAAATTTCAGTGTTAATAATGTGTACATTTCATATAATTTATATTGTTGCAATTCATATAAAACATGTACGGTATTCATACACACAATTTTTGTGTGTGTTGACAAATTATGAACTAGGTATTATATAATTTTATACTAGTATAAAACTTACAATGTGCATTATATCATTATAACTACAACAAGACTATTTTTAACTTGTAATACACCTATATGTGTAGAATGTAGATGTTTAAAGAATGCATTGTTAAATTCAGTGTACACAATTATTCATTTGACTTGATATACCGTAATGTATTTTACTAATAGTGAGCACATTTTATTAATATATTGATAATATATTTATAACTACAACTGATACGTTTAAGATTAATAATAATATTATGTACCGATAATATTCGTACATAATATTACAACGCAGTGTTATGAATGTAATTTTGAAATAAATTATCATTGTGACACAAGTCGATTCTTATATCATATAATACACATGTTCGAGTTATTATTACATTCGTCATTATTCAAAACAGAACTCGCTGACAGGTTATACGCATGAATTATTCATACGACAATAATAATATGTCGTCAAATTATTATTCATCGGTTCGTCTCGTTCGTATTTGTAGTTTAGAAGAGACGTGGAACTCACGCGTTTGTTCTTTTGGAGCGGACATCATCCCTTACCACACGAATGATAATAAACGGTCTCAACAACTATCTCGCGTAGTTTCCGACATGATCTCCACACACAGATAGCTCGTCCTTTTGCAGTCGCTCCCCTATTTCTCACGACCCTCATGGCCGTTGTCTCCATTTCTGTCCGACTCACCTAATGACTTTCACTAAATATATATTATATAATATATATCGCACTATATTATACATAATAAGACTTTCGTCTGAGTTCACTGATGCCCATTACCTAACCTACAAAATGTTATTATATTATATTCATGTAGACCATGCCACCGGTATCTTTTACAAAAAACATAATATTAGTAATAGTATTATATTTTGTACAACGCAGCACGACATCTGCGTGCAACTGACGTATCCTGGACGCGTATTGAGGTACATTCTCATTTCTCGCATCTTAAACTTAATTCGAATAGATCATAGTATTATATTTTCAGAGGGTTCTCGATAATCCCGTATACGCTAGAAATTTGTCATTTCGGGCTTCGTTTATTTTGCCATCTCAGTAATTGTTTATACTGACATTTGTTACTCTCCGGGCGAACGTTCGGGTCTCGATCACATCTAATGGAGTTAAAAAATGTACAGCGTTTCGAAACTATAGCTGGTCGCACGACGGTTGAAATATTAAAAATGCACACAAAAATGTCGATTCACTATCTCGCAGCAAACTCGCAACAGTTTTAGTTCCTCGATTGTCGTTTTTCGTGCTCGGCATTCCGACACTCTGGCAGAGGTACGCGTATTTAAATTAAAAATTAGATTATTGAAGGGTAGGTAAGTGTTGTGTTACAAACCGTTACGAATTGGTTACTACGAGATCAGCTCATCTCGGCGTAGCAGAGCGTCGTGGATTTTCTTTCTTTTTTTTATATTGACAGTGTAGTCAGGTAAACGGACCTCTGCAAATACACGTAAATTGGTATACGAATCGACTGTCAGACCTTGCGCCGTCGTCGTCTATGCAAACTAATGATACCGTGTGTACACGGTCAATGTGGCGCCGGGTGCACGGGATGTTTGGAAATCCGTGTGCGTCCGCATAATGCGTATAATTGAATATATGGTAAACTGTATAGGCTATATTATTGTTATTATATGTACACACACTAGTCCGAGTTAAGGACTCGTATATACGTGTACTGTACGTGTACCTACCTACAACTATCCTACATTTATAATATCCATACATATTATTATAGTATAATGCGTATATTATATTATATATATACCATAAACGTCCGAAATATCCGGACACGGGTTCCAAGACGACTGTTTATATAACTGGCACGACCGTGTTAGGGTTTTGCCGGTGCGCGTATATTACCATCCCACTGCACTATTATACACTCGTCGTAAAATATATTATTATTATCACCTATACACACACCGTACCCTAATATTTCGAAAATCACGCATTTCGACCGTTATACGGCCGGTGCCGGCCATTGCCACCGACGGATTTGGTTAATCCAAGCACCGAAACAACCGTACTTATATGCTACACCCATATATTTCTCGATAAGCGCCGTGGTATAAGTACGTTTGTTGTTCTATAGTAGCAAAATATTGTGTAGGTATCTATTGCTATTATTATGTTTCGTTCCGACATAATATATTGCTCTTATAATATAGGAAAGAGAAGGACGGCAACACATGTAGGTGATATTCCATTAGATCGGTTTTTTAAATTGTTCGCAATGCGTGGGCAGACTCGTATATTTCGTCATTATTCGGTTTCTTGAACCATTTAAAACGACAACGATACAATGGTCGTTCGCAGGCATTTATCATAATATGTGTTGTATTTATTTTATTTCTTATAAAAATGTTGCGTCTTCGTAATCCTATTGTTTTGCAAGTTATATAATAGCCTAGGTTTATATTTATATGTATAAGTCTAAGGTTAATATACACTTCAACTTTCCCATGATTTAAAATAATTAATAAATAAATATAATATAAGTATATAAGTTTTTAAATATGGGTTTTGTTTATGTATGGATTTGAGTAACTCAAAACCTGGTTACTCCAATTTCAAAATAAAGAAATCCTGCCAATATTACAAACTACCAAACAATCTTTGTCCTCACATTCTTAGGTGAAATATTCGAATCAATCGTACTTTACGTATTGAAAAGTTACTTTTGCGAGAATTTCTCGCACCAACATGGTTTTTCCCTCGTCTCTGGATAGTTACCAGTGTCGTTGACTTAAGCTCTTATCTGCATGCGTCGTTCAATTCAAACACCAAGTTAACGTCATATATACTGACTTCTCAAAAGGACTCGACTCTTTTGACCACGTAACATTATTTTTTTTTTTTTTTATACCAACTTAAAGTTGAGAAACACTCATATCTTGGTTAAAGCCTTACTTATACTCGATCATAGGAAGTTCGTTAATCTCTCCGGTAAGTCTTATGAACAATTTAAAGTTCCTTCTGGTGTTTCTCAAGGTATGAATATGAATAGTTTCATTAAATCGACTGTCCTAGTCGCGCGAAAACATGTAAAGTTTGCGGGGAATCGATCGAAAAAAATAAATAAAAATAAACCGCCTCGCGCCATCAGAGTTCCGAAAATGGGGGGCTCTTTAACTTTAATCCCGGTGTTGGCGGGGCTCTCGGCGCTTGACACCCTGGCCGGCGGCGTTGCTAACATTGTTAGAACGATACGCGGTATTAGATCGAACGTCGGCACATCTGTACATTTAGGCAAAGGCGTGTATCTAAGACCGTATAAAAGCGCGGGCTCGTATACTATACCACAGAAATCTAGCGCTATAACAAACGAAAAAAATCGGCGGTGCGAAAAAAACAAAATAATAAATCTCGAAATATTAAATCTAATAAAAAATCAGCGAAATCAAAAAACTAACTCTGCCCAATCGTGCCCTTTACGATTTTGAAATTAGCGAATACGCTAAACGCGCGAAAATATCTCATTTCAGAGGCGTATATTGCATAGACAGGTTGCCCGTCGCACCAAGACGCGAAGAAGCTGCGGTCGTTAATCTAGATTTTGAAAAAATAAGGGCACGTATTGGGTATGCTATAAAAAAACCGACAAATCAGTTTTGTATTTCAACAGTTTTGGTAATCTTCGTCCGCTATTAGAATTGGAAAAATATTTTAAGGGCTGTGATATCGAATATAACTACGAAAGGAAGCAGGCATACGATACTTTTAATTGCGGACATTTATGTTTAAAATTTTTAACCACAAAACAATAATAATTATTATATATTATTATTAATAAATATAATTATATAATATAACATAATATAATATACTTATTATTAAAATTTACACCGCCACAGCCACCGACATGGCGTCGCAAACAGTATCGTTGAGCGGTAACAGTTCCGAATTGGAATGTCATTTTTTCCCGCCCCTAGAATTGACCGATAAATCCGTAATCGGGCTTTTAAGCATCCAGACATATAATTCTATACCTAACGTCGAAGCCGGATGTGATACTCTACATATTACACACGGTGGGCTGCAGGAGGCGACTAAGATTAAAATACCGACCGGATGTTATGAAATAATTACTTTGGAAACTAAAATACGTGGACTTTTGAAGGACGTCGGTGTAAATTTTTTCAGTTTATCGACCGACAATAGCACGTTGAAATGTACAGTTCATTGTAATAACGATATCGACTTGAACGCCGAGGACAGTATCGCCCCCATTGAATTTGCTATTCAAATATTTTAATTCATATTATTTTTGTTACTATTATTATTATTATTATTATTATTGACGTGTATACACCACGCGCGAACTATTACCATATATACAGTCGTCAGTTGTCAGTTACTGTGAGACCTTTACACTGGCCGCAAGTGACTTATTCGCGTTCAGACAGCTAAAACGAATTGCATGCGATTTTAAAACAATTATTTTTATACGTTGTATTAAAATGTTCGACTGATTGCCGATCACTAGTGCGTTTGGTACACGAGAACTCGAATCCGGAGTATCCCGAGTATTCAAGCTTTTATCGAGACTGAAAACATTCGGTTCATATCCAACGCGATCGCGTCAAGATAAATATTCGTTAGCCGAATGCGGATTCACTTATACCGGAGCTGACGACTTGGTTCAATGTCACTACTGCGGGATATTGTTGGGAAAATGGGAGGAAAATTATGAAGTGTGGCAGCAACACTCTATGCATAATCCTGAATGCGTATTTGTATTATTATATAAAGGCGCGCAATTTATTGAAAATATTAAAAATGAATTTAATGACATTCGTAACAATCGCGGTAATAGTAATGGCCAAGTCCATAGATGCAAAACGGAATCGTATGATGTCAATAATTATAACACGATAACCTGTATAATAATATCTTTATATTTTTATTGAATAAACATCTAATTATATTACACAATTCAATCGTTTTAATATTTAATTTGACTCCATATCCTGCTAAAAGTATGCATGTGTGTATATGTTTTATAGTGTATCGTAGGGTGGGTCGGTATAGCCAAGGAGGGGTGAAAGGGGCTCGGTATAGGTGGGGGGTGGGGAAAGGGGCTCGGGTGTCTTGTGACGTAGGGTGGGTCGGTATAGGCGGGGGTGGGGGAAGGGGGAAATGATTCGGGGGGGTTAGGGTGGGACATGGTGGGTCGCCTGGGAGGGCGGGGGGTCAAGCGGAGGGTCACTCGGAGCGGCCTTTTCACTCTACTACCGTCACCCCTAACTAGGGGTGGTAGGTGTTGCCAGTTTTTTCGAGCCAGAATTGTTGGGACGTATTGTTTTTGGCGGTCCTTCTTGTGTTGTTCTTCATGTACTGCCAGTTGCGCCACTGGTTTTGGTTCTGCCTGGCATTGAATTGTCCCATTGCTGCTGTTGTCGTTGCTGTAGAGTGTAGTGGCTGATGGTGAATGGCAGTTCTTGGATCTGGGATAATGACTGACATGAGCGGTACGGGGGGGGGACGGACCGTGCTCACTGAAGAGGTAATTGTGAGCGTTGTTGGTGAGCCAGCCGGTTGTGCTGGCAATCTTGTGCTCCGGGACTTTTCGGTTTCCGAGGTTGGTGTGTTTTTTACCAGACGGAAATCCGGCACGGCGAAGTCGTCCCAGCCGCGTTTGTAGGCGGCCCATAATACCGGGTCCCGATGTAACTGCTCCAATGGCATCTGGCGTACCCGTTTCGACGTTGTCGCTTCGGTCGTTTTGAACGTTTCGGCTGCTTCCTGCAGTAGTTTTTGACTTTTTTCTAGTAGCTCTAATGCCTCTTCTAGCAGTATGTTACCCGGTGTCCTTCGGTCCATGTCGACGGAGCTGCTGTGTGACTGTGTGTGGATAATACATGTTTATTTATTAAAAACAAAATATATATATACGACATATTGTTACTGGTTATTGGTGGTGTAGAAAAGGTGACGCTCTGCGGGTGTCGCGCGTTTTAGGTATGATACGTGAATTTTGTGTGGTGGCTGTTAATCCATTAGGAACACGCCGTTGCCTACTCGTTTTTGTAATGTTACCGGTCCCCACCACTTAGATGCGAAACCGGAGTAAAAATTTGGTGTGCGCTTTCGACAGGTGGTGTGCTTTATAGTATACTGCGTCACCTGATTTGTATATGGTGCACGTCTGGTCACCTGTTATATGCGATATGTTCAGTAAGTGCTTTTCGCGCTTTTCCCTATCCATATTTATTCGTTTAATCGGGCTTTCCGTTGTCAGTGCCTAATCGCCAGCCGTTTGCCCTCTCTACCGAGGACGAGTACCGAGGGGGGTATCCTGTCTGGTCATTGCGTCTATTCCTAATCGAAAATAATATAGGGTGTATTTTGGTATCCCGTGTGTTCGTTACCGTCGGCGAGTAGCGCGCGTAGACCTTTTTTTATTTCTTGGTTATGCCGTTCGACGGGGTTGGCCCTCGGATGACATACTGGAGTTGTCCAGCCCTCGGCTCCTCACCACTTGATCGCGCTGCGCATATCGTTCGCTACAAATTGGGGGCCGTTGTCGTTTAGGTACACGCGGGGTATCCGAAACGTGAAAAGAATTTTGTTTTTGTTGTGCTTGGCGGGTGATCACAATAACCAGTTTCCGTAATGTATAGGTGCGGCCGTGTGTGTGTGTGTGTGTATTACTGTCGACTATCGCGATTCGAGACGGCGGTGGTCCGGTTTTATGGTGGGAGAGTCCAGGGTACTTGCGTGGTGTTGCTGGACGGGTGGTGGTGCTGGCGGTGGTGTGTACGACCATATCGCGCTCTAGCGTTCTTAGTTCCTACCTATCCTAATCCCCGTGTGTTTGCAGCCTCGCGCGCAATGAAGTCGGTGCGTCCGTAAATCAGGCGGCACGGCTATCGTTATGTTCTTTGTGGTTATGTTACGTAAGT